>LBNU01036203.1:1126-30514 GCA_014162995.1 Artemisia annua | reverse complement strand
TCATCATCACTTTAAAAGAAGTGATAGCTTCTATTTAAGAAGCTTTATTTTTTATGGTTCCCACACCTGCCTCAATCTAAACGTTTTTACATCTCAAAGTATCGGCATAATGGCCGGGACTTTGAATATTGAGGACTCAATTCTAGTGTGGGGGGGGGGGGGAAATTCTGGCGAATTTGATTACGTTTTTTCCATCTAAAAATGCCTTAATTCCCCCATTTTGGCCAAAAAATTTTTCTTTTGGTGTGAGTGCTTTGCACTAACACGAAAAATGGTTATCAGTCCACCATGTCTCATCCACAAAAGGTCTGGCTAATCCGAGAGCAAACGGCTCCCGGTAAAGATATCTCAAACCCGTTGATGGCTTGCAATTTGCCAAAAATTGCATGGTAATCAGCTCACCATATCCTAATCAGTAAAGAGTTGGCTAGTCCAGAAGCAAACGGTTTCTGGTAAAGACAAATCAAATCCGTTTACAGCTGGTGGTTTGCTCAAAATCACATGGTTATCAGTGTACCATGGTTCTCACTTGAACTGAAACATTTGGCTACTCCAGAAGTAATGGCTTTTGGTAAAGAGACATCAAATCCATTAAGTTTTCCAAAAGATTGCTAGGGACTAGCAATATCTTAGTGGGGTTATCACACACGGAGGTCACTAAAGTTTCCCAAAAATTTGCTTTAAGTTACTATAGTTTTTTTTGGTTCAAAGAGGTTATTCAAGTTTGGTCACCGGTTATATAAGTTACCCTGTATGTTTTAACCTTCTACTACAAGTTTTTTTTTTCGTTAATTTCAAAAATGGTCCCTCAGACTAACTGTCGTTAGTTTTTTCCGTTAGCTAACGGCCGTTTGCAACAAACATTTGCACTGTTAGTCCTTTATCCTAACGACCATTTATACTTAACTCAACATTTGGTTTTCATACATTTTTGTCCATTTTTCTTACGTTTTTTGACCCTCTTTTTTACGGGTTTTCCGTTTTCATACGTTTTTATACGTTTTCGTTCGTTTTTATACGTTGTCGCCCATTTTCTTACACTTTCATCCGTTTTTCTTACGTTTTTTCCGTTTTCATACGTTTTTGTCCATTTTTCTTACGTTTTTGTCCGCTTTTCTTACGTTTTTTCAGTGTATACTGCCTCTTTTCACCCAACTTCACAAGCTTGCCATAAGCTCATCAGTGGGTCCCACCCCTTGAGGTTTAGCTTTTTGGAAAGCCCATAAGCTCAGCTTATTGGATTTATCCATCATTTGGACTTTTGATCACTCTTGTGGGCCCCACAAGGTCTGCAAGTTTGTCCCAAGTCTGTTTATCACTGTGGTAATTAGAATTGCTTATTTGTGCTTATTTGCTTATTCTGCCATGGATTGTTGTTGATTTAAGTTCATTTAGGTTCAATTAAGTTGTTTGTAACTTATTTAATCATCTGTAATCACTGTGTGACTTATTTTTAGCTTTTGCATAGCTAGTTTGACCAAAGTCAAACTGCTTTTCCATTTAGCTTGCAAATTGCTTATTTTTGAGCTTAAGCAAAAGTGTTTTTACAAAAGTTGTTCATTTTCAGTGTGTAAACTAGTTCCAAAAAGAAAATTCCAAAAATAATCACTTTTTAATAAAAGTGATAGTTTCTATTTAATATTTTTAAATTTTAATTTCTAATTTTAAATTTTGTTAAGTAACATTAAGTTTTTATAATTTTCTAAATTACCTTGTTGTATTAAGTAGTTGTGGTAATTTTCTTAGGATTTTCTGTGATAATCTTGTATTTATTAGATTTAATATTAGTTTATTTAGTAATTAATTAAAACTGTTAATTAAATTAAATCTGTAAAAATTTGTTCTACAGTAGTACTTTTTTATATTTTTCCTTGAATCCCTGCATGATTTTGTGTTTGTAGTAATTTTCCTAGAATTTTTACTATAGTCCTTGTAATTTTTATATTTAATTTTATTTAAATTAGTTAAAACATAAAAACCAAAAAGAAATTAGCATAGTTGTTAGAATTTAATATAATTTTCATTTTTATAATTTTCCTAGTTTTTTTAATCTTAATTAGAACTGTAAAAATTATCCTTGTAATTTTCTATTTTCATTTTCTAATTTTCTCCTTTTAAATAGTTTAATTAGGCTTTAAATATTAATTAACTTTTTAATTTATAAAATCTCCAAAAAAAGACAAAAATATTTCTTTTTAATTTTTATAAATCTTTTAAGTCATTTTAGATTTTTAGAAATTAATTTTGCAGTTTTCTAGTTTAAATTTGTAATCTTTGTCATTTTTAATTTACCTTTAATTAGTTTTTATTAAGTTTTAAATAGTTTTATTAATTAATTAATATTTTAATAATAAAATAATCAAAAAAATAATTTTCTTTTTCATTTAATTTTATTTTCATTTTAAGTTTGAAAAAGTTGCATTTTCACCCCCTGTAGTTTAATTTTGCATATTTTCACTTTCCCAATTCGCATTTAGATTTTTAGGGTTAATTGTAATTCTGTGTTTGTTAATATTGCTCCATTATCATTCCAAGCAATCATTAGTGTAAAAATAAAATAAAATCATTTAAGGGTGATCACGGTCCAATTAGGCAAGATTTGGCAAGTTTTTTCGGGTTTTTGGTCGGTCCGGACCGGACCGGACCGGACCGAGGACCGAATTAGCAAAAAAACTTAGACCGAGGACCGGACCGAATGTGGTCGGTCCGGTCCGGTCGGTTTTGTCAGTCGGTCCGGTCCATCCGGTCCGTTTGCTCAGCCCTAAAATCATTATCTGGTTACTTTTTCTTAATCACTCATTCCAGAACGTTTTCCCAAAACACAATTTCAATCTCGTTGGGACTAAACGACCCGTGAGAACACTGTGCTTTCAACGGATCATAAATTGATCACTTCCTCCCTAATAGCTTGACTTAGTTGACTGTCTGGGAGAAGTCACTTAGCATAACGAGTCAGCTTGGTTACTAGCAAAACGAGTCAGCTTTAGATTGTAAATTGGAGTATAAAGTTAGAGCTGTTGTAATTCCAAAAGCTTGCTATGCTTTTTGGAGACAAAATTTGGAGTACTTTTCAAGTCATTCGAATGCAGCTTATATTTACCATATATATGTTGCTAGCAAGTCAATAATCCAGTTTTGTATCTTCCTTAGTGATTCCTTATTTCGCGAGGCCGAGTATCATCATGGCTGTGACTGCTTGTGCGATTGTTTGATTACGTTGGTTGCTTGAAGATATGATATGGGTGTCCACATTCGTCATACATTGTAATCATAGTGCGTGTTTGATTACGTTGGTTGCTTGAAGATATGGGTGTCCATATTCATCATACATTTGATAATGGTAGTGTTATTCAGATTGCGCAAAAAACAACATTTCATGGACGAACCATGTCTATTGAGATTATTGGCATTTCATGTGTTTACTTTACATATTGCAAAGCCACACTGTGACCCACGTTTTTTGGACCAACTATGAATGTTCTCGCTGCAACATTACGAGGTTTTTTTCTTTTTAGAACGGCACTTTTTCAAACCCATAAATACCTCACATTATCTCATAAATATCTATCACTTAACTTGAACTTGTCACCTATTGGTTGATGGGCAACTTTGATTGTGAATTTATTAAAGCCTTGGCGAATAATGCTTCGACCTGCTTGGTATATAGCCGGTTAATCGATGCATTTTTTTATTTTTATTTATTTATTTATTTTTATTTTTTTTTGTATATTCTCCTAGTATATTTTGTAATTCATGATCAACTATACGCAATCATGGAATCTTAAGATTCATAAAACCTAACAGGTTTGATGGACAATAGTTGAGACAACTAATTCATCTAATTGCCCTTGCTTCGAATCCAGTCATTCGTGTTAAAGCACATTTAGATAGATTGTCAATTTGTCGGATAAAATTAAAGCTCAACAAATTCCCGTTCCTACATCCTTACAAAATATCAAGCAATTGATGTTCTCATCAAAGGTCTTCATAAAGTCCTAAAGTTGTGCATTACATCTGTATTAGCATGTTTCGTATTTGTGATCCATACATACCGCTGAGGAGGGGGTGGTAAAGAAAATATAAAAGGCCAAGCAACAACAAGAAATTCACTTCACCAAATCAACAATGTGCAGAAGTCAACATCTCAACAAAAGTCAAACATCCCAACAAAATATCTTCAACAACAAGCTAAAGTATACTGCAAGTCTGCAAGACAATGTGAAGATTATATATTTATGCTAGTTTCAGTTGGTTACAAGTTTTCCTAAAAGGATCACTTGTGTATAAATAGCATAGAGTAGTTCATTTCTCCTTTTTTTTTTTTTTTTTTTTTTTTTTTTTTTTTTTTTTTTTTTTTTTTTTTTTTTTTTTTTTTTATTATTATTATTATTTATTTATTTATTTATTTATTTATTTAATGTAACTTTCCCGCCATTGGATGTATCTAGCCTGCCATTGACGTAAGTAACAAAATTCAACGACTAAGTTAAGCACAAACCAATGTCATAAACCCACTCAACTATATCTAAAAAATCCTATCTATTTTAACCCAAATTAAACAAACACCAGTAAATCAGAACAATAACCAAATAAAACACCCTATTAGTCAGAAACACCTACATAAATCAAACACATTCTTGAGTTTCTTGATCGTTGCTGTTGATGAAGTTACTCCAAAATTTAGGCGCTGCAAAATTTAATCAAAATCGTGAATTGAAACTACATTGTTGAATTCAGATACTAAAATATNTTTTTTCGGCTTGCAAGCTCCACTTTAACAAATGTTATATAGTATAACTAATGATAAAAGGACTTAGAACAATTCTTTAGGTCATCACGAATTTTGGTTGTGTTAGTTGTTTTCTTTTTCCAAAGATAAAGGATATGAGATGAGTTTTATTTGCCATTAACGTTTATGTTGATTGCTACTGTGTGTATAATACGTTCTAGGGCATCCACTATGATGATTTCAAGAAAATATTGTTTATAATTTGTTTAACCATAGTGAGTTGAAGTTTCATGTCTATGCGAAATGAAGAGGTTTGAAATCTTGAACATTTTCTTAATTTAATGCATGTGTAATCGTTAAGCATTTTATAAACTTGAAATGGTTTTGCTAATATGTGTCCACCAGCCATAAGATGTAATTAATGAACGGTGGGCACACATTAGCAAAACCTATATTATATACATCTTAAAAGGTCCACCATTGTGATGCTCTAAACTCAAAATCTAACAATAATATCAAGCAAACAAAAAACATGGTTACTCCCTCCGTCCCAAAATTATTGTCCTCTTTTGATTTTTTCGATCTTTACTTTTCAATTTTGACCTCAAATATTTTTGTTTATATTACATAATACTTAGATACAAAATATATGAACGGATTGATTTTTAAATGTATTTTCATTTGGTATAATTTTTATCAAAAATTGTATAACACAAACAAAAATGTTTATAGTCAAAGTTGAGAAAGAAAGACTTAAAAAATCAATAGGGGACAATAAATTTGGGACGGAGGAAATATGATATAATTATTTTAGTCCGTTTCGTGTCGTGACCAATCAAAGCAATTGGGTAAGCCAATACGGCAATACGTAACAGCCTCATTCATTGACTTCCTATACAAAATGGAAATTTTCGTATACAAGGCAATTATATTTCTTTTGATTTTAATCGAAACACTTATAACTTTTGATTTAGTTGCTACCAACCCGACTCTTTAATACGGTTTTAGATTTAATGCTAACATCATTTTCACATGTCCCTACTAGAAAATATATCCCTTTATATAATTAGTAATGCATGTGAGTTTTAGGTACCACATAAAATAACTAAACATTATTCAGGGCCTAAACATGTTTCATGCAAAAAAGTCTTTTAATATAATAATAACACAAAAGAGTACAAACAATCAATGATAATATCTTTTCAAAGATTTATTCCGTATCTTCTTTTACTTTTCTTAAAAAAATAAATTATATATTTGACACGCAAAAACAAATTCACGGAACCTGATACACTTGACTTTCTTGGCTTCAAAGGTTAAAACTTTCAGGATACCCTTTATATATATTAGAGATAGTTCAGTCAGTTAAGCCCTTGCAGTAAGAAATTAAGTGACTTAACAAACTCGAAATTCACCACAATGTCACGTGTTGAAACTAGAGAAACTTCTGCAGTTGCAGACTTGCAGTAAGAAATTAAGTGACTTAACAAACTCAATTACTCGTTAATGACTTTCACCCATCAGTCCATCACCCTTATTACAAACTCGTCTTTAGTTTGCTAAAAAGAGATTATGACAAAGATGATGACGATGTAAGAAAATAGCACGAGTGAGACTGTGACAGTGATATTGACATGACGTGTAGTATCTTCTGAAACTTCTACCCTTTATTTTGCTGATAGAGCAGATTAAGACATTTGAACCACTCCTAATAAATGGGACGAGCATTATAGTTATATACTACAAAACTAGATCCTTTCCTTAGATTCATATATTTCTTATCTTAAACAACATGACACTTACAACACCCCTTGTATGTGTTTCTTTTTGTACTCTTTTTGTTTGTTTCCCAATTTTATATAAGTTGATAAGAGAAATTGTCCTAATGGTGATAAGTTGTACATATATATAACAGGTTGAGGTTGATAACAGAACTGAAAGAGAGAGAGCAATTGACGAATGGCTTCCAGTTACCTCATCAAGGAATGCAAAATGGTGGTATTCCGCCTTCCACAATGTTACTGCCATGGTCGGAGCAGGTGTGCTCAGTCTCCCTTACGCTATGTCCGAACTTGGTTGGTTAGTCCCTTACTCCCTTCTGTGATCTCATCTCAATCCTACATATATCAACTAGAAAACATCAATAGAAATGATGGAACGATGGATTCCAATCTCCTTAGACGAAAATTTTAAAGTTTTAATAACCAAATTTGTAACTGAAGTGGCAAAATTCAATTCATTCACCATTGCATGTTTCCTCTTCAAATTTTGCTTGCGTTTCATCTCCAAAAGGCCCCTTCAAGGTTTGTTACAGACCGAATGGTTGAGGTGGTTGTGTGGACAAGTTAGATTAACACGTTGTGTAGTTTGACCCGCACAGTTGTTTTGCCTATTCTATTTATCTTATAGGGATAATCAAAACCTTTTAAATATGATAAAATACTATACTATTGCAATAATAGTCTAATTTATTTTAATTGTATGCAATAACAAAACGCCATTGAATGATCTTTAACATTGACTCATGTCCTTCTAACAACATTTTTTTAACTAATTGACCTATTAGAGATATAGGCAACCTAAATCGATCCACTTATAGGTTGATGGGTCGAAATTGTCACCTCTAACATGAGTTTTGCTACTCCAGGATATGTTCTTTCCTAAGATTTTTAACCTTAACCACCTTGTTCAGGTCCTCTTGATCTTAGTCTTCAGATCTCATTTGGTTGTGTTTTACAATTTGTTTCCTGATGCTTGGTCCACTGTGTGCACCCTCTGGGTATCAAATTCGGCCTTCATTTTTAGACCATCATATGCATCGTTATAACAAAACAAATTCCCAACAAATGCACTACAATAACCGTTTTAGAGTTTTTTTACACTATAAACAGTACAGCTTTTTTCACTGTATGCACATGTAAGACCAATCTTATGCAATAAAGAGTTGGGGCACAGTGGCGGAGCTAGAAAAAAATTCTTGGGAGGGCCGAAACAATTTTTTTTCCGGAAGAACATTAGATGGGAGGGCCGAGATGGAAAAAAAAAAGAAATTTAACACATGAAATCGCGAAAAAATACACTAACGGACTTAGGCATAAGGGGGCCGGGACCCTTCCCGGTCCCTTAGTAGCTCCGCCCTTGTTGGGGCACGAGCTTGTGCATTTTACCATGTTGTATTGGATATTTTCTACATGCATGATAAGATTATAATATAATATCAACGAAACCATTCTTTTGTGTGAAATTACAGGGGTCCCGGAGTATCAGTAATGGTGATATCATGGGTGGTAACTCTATATACATTATGGCAAATGGTTGAGATGCACGAGATGGTACCTGGAAAACGATTTGATAGATACCACGAGCTTGGCCAGCATGCTTTTGGGGAAAAGCTCGGTCTTTACATAGTGGTTCCACAGCAGCTAATCGTTGAAGTTGGGGTGAACATTGTGTATATGGTCACTGGAGGAAAATCATTAAAGAAGTTCCATGATTTGGTTTGCAACGACAACTGCAAAGATATCAAGCTGACCTATTTCATTATGATCTTTGCTTCTGTCCATTTTGTGCTCTCCCACCTTCCCAACTTCAANAAAAAAAAAACAAAACAAAAAAAAAACCCCCCCCAAAAAAAAAAAAAAAAAAATCTGTAGAAAAGATGTATAAATTAATAACTCTGATGTTCAATGCAGTTACTCTATCATCGCATGGTCAGCATCTGTGGCAAAGGGTGTGCAGCCAGACGTCCAATACGGATATAAGGCGAGTACCACAGCAGGGAAAGTATTCAACTTTTTTAGTGCACTGGGTGATGTTGCTTTTGCATATGCCGGTCACAATGTAGTATTGGAAATTCAAGCAACTATTCCATCAACCCCCGAGAAGCCTTCAAAGGGTCCTATGTGGAAAGGAGTGGTAGTTGCGTATATAGTTGTAGCTATTTGCTACTTTCCAGTTGCCATTATAGGGTACTGGATCTTTGGAAACGAGGTCTCGGATAATATTCTTATTAGTTTAGAGAAGCCTACATGGCTCATAGCTATGGCTAACTTGTTCGTTGTCATTCATGTCATTGGAAGCTATCAGGTTCAGAATCTATCTCTACCACCAAATCTCGATCCAATCAAACCCATTCTAAAGTTTCTTGTGTTTTTTTTGCAGATTTATGCAATGCCAGTATTCGATATGATAGAAACTGTACTAGTCAAAAACATGAACTTCACCCCTAGCTTTACGCTTCGCTTTATCACAAGGAACCTTTATGTTGGTAAGTGAACAACTTTGGAACTAACACTCTAGAGCTAGCAATTTGAAACCATTACTAATGGATGGGTCATTTTGGGTTATTTTTTTGTATCCAACGTCCCAACGGTTCATACTAGCCAAAGAAAAGTTAGCTAAAAGGGCAACGGTTATAAAGTCCCTCAAAGTGTATTTTGAATGTATAAAACCCTTTTATAAATTATATATCGAAAAGTTATATTATTATCGAAATCGTAAGACTTTTGTGATTATTCATGACACACCAATCATTTATGGGGGAAAAAAATAAAATATTGGACAAAATGTTCCGGATTAACCTAAACCCACATGACCCTTGCAACACATACAAATACTACCCGTTACCCAACCCACCCATCTTGCCACCTCAAAGCTTCACAAGAATGCGTTGTACATTGCCACTCTTTATTTGTTGACTAATTCTTTCTTCCATCACAGCATTAACAATGTTCGTTGGCATTTGCTTCCCATTCTTTGGCGGACTTCTAGGTTTCTTCGGTGGATTTGCATTTGCCCCTACGACCTACTTCGTAAGAAACTTAAAATTTCACCCAGTTCTTAACCTTTATCTAGTGAGTTTCATGATATCATGATGTTTATGGCTTATAATTGTTATTTTGTCTTGTTTATGTTTAGTTACCTTGCATCATATGGCTTAAACTATATAAACCAAACAAGTGGAGCTTATCTTGGATTGCCAATTGGGTGCGTACAAAAAGAGTCGTTCTCTTATTTTTCAGCAATTTTCAGCACTTTTACATATTTCTCACTATTTTCTGCTGACACTGGTTCACATATTCCAGGTCTGTATCATACTAGGGGTTGCTTTGATGATTGTATCACCTATTGGGGGATTAAGGCAGATCATTATTGAAGCTAAAGACTACGAGTTCTTCTCCTAAAGAATTAAAAAGACCGAGAAGGTGATGTATAAACGTTAAATAAGCTTGTGATTGTGTAATTAATTATTTGGCACAGAGAAGATCCCATAAAGATATCTTAGAGTGTATATACCTGTCGAAAGATTGTTTACAAGGAGAAGTGGCCATGGAATTGGTGAAGAAACTTACCTGCAAACGTTCCAACCTTTCCTTAAATTTATTTTTTACTGTTGTCATCTGTGCATATATGTAAAGTTATTTTCTCTGTAAATCATAAAAGACATACATGAAAAGTCTACTGTGAAACTCAATTGGATATTTATTTACTACAACTGGGCTATTTCTCAGTATGCAAGTTGTTTGTTCAAGTCTCAGTATGCAAATTGTTTGTTCAAGTCTCAGTATGCAAGTTGTTTGTTCAAGTCTCAGTATGCAAATTGTTTGTTCAAACAGTATACTAAAAACATGTTGAAGTAACCTCAGATACAAATAATGCTGCAAACAAAAGAACAAAAATGAATCTAGTTTAGTTTATGTTCTTGAACCAAGTAAACAAAAATGACAAATGTAAGCTCCCCGTGAACAAGTGTATGCAAATAAAATAATTGGCAAGTATTAGACAAAACATGAGAAGAATAAACAATGTGACTTCTTCTTCACCATTCCCTAACCAACCAACAAAAATAAAATAAAATACACAAATATTTGAATTTATGCCATATAATTTAGTTATCACCAACCAAGAATCTTAGGTGGCAAATACCATTTTCTGGTCAACTTATAATTATTCATATATCATATGAGTATGAAAGACCTAACTTTGTAGAAAAATGCATTTTCAATTGCAAAGGACATAAACAAATCATATGCATCAACTCTTTAAAAGGTGTCAATACCTAAATGGAATGAATGAGAGGAAAGTACATCCATAATACCTACCATTTTGTCACCAATTTTTGTTGTAAGTGTTCACAATGTCAAGTTACCTTTGTAATTATAGAACGGGAGAATGAGAAAAAATGTGACATGCTGCTTTCCACAACATCACAACCATGGTTGAAGATGTCCACTACTTCTGTAGTCAAAAAATATCTTTCACAAGCAGAAATGTTCTAGCAAGAACAAGCATGTATCAATATACATAAAATATGCATTTGAAAAAAGCAAGATTCATAGACATAGTTGCAACTGTTGCACAACATACAGAGTTTTCTCACTCCTTACTGCTATCATATAATTCGTCTCTAGATACAAGTCGAATAAAGTGTTTTAAGAAAGTAAATACAGTTTTAGCACAAAGGAAATTGTAACTAAGAAGTGGATGAAACATACTTAAAAATGGTTGACTCGGCAAGCAGTTCAACACTATCCCAATAACTTAGAACAATTCTTTAGGTCATCACGAATTTTGGTTGTGTTAGTTTTCTTTTTCCAAAGATAAAAGGATGTGAGATGAGTTTTATTTGCCATTAACGTTTATGTTGATTGCTACTGTGTGTATAATACGTTCTAGGGCATCCAATATGATGATTTCAAGAAAATATTGTTTATAATTTGTTTTAACCATAGTGAGTTGATGTTTCATGTCTATGCGAAATGAAGAGGTTTGAAATCTTGAACATTTTCTTAATTTAATGCATGTGTAATTGTTAAGCATTTTATAAACTTGAAAGGGTTTTGCTAATATGTGTCCACCAAGCACTCCATAAGATGTAATTAATGAACGGTGGGCACACATTAGCAAAACCTATATTATATACATCTTAAAAGGTCCACCATTGTGATGCTCTAAACTCAAAATCTAACAATAATATCAAGCAAACAAAAAACACGGTTACTCCCTCCGTCCCAAAATTATTGTCCTCTTTTGATTTTTTCGATCTTTACTTTTCAATTTTGACCTCAAATATTTTTGTTTATATTACATAATACTTAGATACAAAATATATGAACGGATTGATTTTTAAATGTATTTTCATTTGGTATAATTTTTATCGAAAATTGTATAACACAAACAAAAATGTTTATAGTCAAAGTTGAGAAAGAAAGACTTAAAAAATCAATAGGAGACAATAAATTTGGGACGGAGGAAATATGATATAATTATCTTAGTCCGTTTCGTGTCGTGACCAATTAAAGCAATTGGGTAAGCCAATACGGCAATACGTAACAGCCTCATTCATTGACTTCCTATACAAAATGGAAATTTTCGTATACAAGGCAATTATATCTTTTGATTTTAATCGAAACACTTATAACTTTTGATTTAGTTGCTACCAACCCGACTCTTTAATACGGTTTTAGATTTAATGCTAACATCATTTTCACATGTCCCTACTAGAAAATATATCCCTTTATATAACTAGTAATGCATGTGAATTTTAGGTACCACATAAAATAACTAAACATTATTCAGGGCCTAAACATGTTTCATGCAAAAAAGTCTTTTAATATAATAATAACACAAAAGAGTACAAACAATCAATGTTAATATCTTTTCAAAGATTTATTCCGTATCTTCTTTTACTTTTCTTAAAAAAATAAATTATATATTTGACACGCAAAATCAAATTCACGGAACCTGATACACTTGACTTTCTTGGCTTCAAAGGTTAAAACTTTCAGGATACCCTTTATATATATTAGAGATAGTTCAATCAGTTAAGCCTTGCAGTAAGAAATTAAGTGACTTAACAAACTCGAAATTCACCACAATGTCACGTGTTGAAACTAGAGAAACTTCTGCAGTTGCAGACTTGCAGTAAGAAATTAAGTGACTTAACAAACTCAATTACTCGTTAATGACTTTCACCCATCAGTCCATCACCCTTATTACAAACTCGTCTTTAGTTTGCTAAAAAGAGATTATGACAAAGATGATGACGATGTAAGAAAATAGCACGAGTGAGACTGTGACAGTGATATTGACATGACGTGTAGTATCTTCTGAAACTTCTACCCTTTATTTTGCTGATAGAGCAGATTAAGACATTTGAACCACTCCTAATAAATGGGACGAGCATTATAGTTATATACTACAAAACCAGATCCTTTCCTTAGATTCATATATTTCTTATCTTAAACAACATGACACTTACAACACCCCTTGTATGTGTTTCTTTTTGTACTCTTTTTGTTTGTTTCCCAATTTTTATATAAGTTGATAAGAGCAATTGTACTAATGGTGATAAGTTTTACATATATATATAACAGGTTGAGGTTGATAACAGAACTGAAAGAGAGAGAGCAATTGACGAATGGCTTCCAGTTACCTCATCAAGGAATGCAAAATGGTGGTATTCCGCCTTCCACAATGTTACTGCCATGGTCGGAGCAGGTGTGCTCAGCCTCCCTTACGCTATGTCCGAACTTGGTTGGTTAGTCCCTTATTCCCTTCTGCGATCCCATCTCGATCCTACATATATCAACTAGAAAACATCAATAGAAATGATGTGATGTATTCCAATCTCTTAGACGAAAATTTTAAAGTTTTAATAACCAAATTTGTAACTGAAGTGGCAAAATTCATTCACCTTTGCATGTTTCCTCTTTAAATTTTGCTTGCGTTTTCATCTCCAAAAGGCACCTTCAGGGTATGTTACACAACGAGTGGTTAAGAGGTGGTTGTGTGGACAAGTATTAGATTAACACATTGTGTAGTTTGACCTGCACAGTTGTTTTGCCAGTTCTATGAAATCTTATAGAGACAACCAAAACCTTTAAATATGATAACTTGATATATCATTGCAATAATAGTCAAATTTATTCTAATAAAGTATGTATGCATTAACAAATACAGAGTTGAATGACCTTTAACCTCATCGACTCTTTGGTGATGCTTTATCTTATGGGGTCTGTTGTTTTATGTGGTTCCCCATCTTGGGGATCCTTTCTTTGTACTTTGTCGTTGAAGTAATATAAATCTTATCTTTGCCTTAAAAAAAAGAAGAAAAAAAAAATGTTTTTTAACTCATTTGAGCCATTTAAAAAATAAGACAGCTTAAATCGATCCATCCGTAGGTTGATGGGTCAAGATTGTCACCTCTATCATGAGTTTTGTTACTCCTTGATATGCTGTTCCCTAAGATCTTTTTTTTTTTTTTGGGTAAAGGGTATTCCACCCAGTAAATTATGTTCCCTAAGATCTTTAACCATAACCACCTTGTTCAGGTCCTCTTAATCTTGGAATTCAAATCTTTTTTGGTTGTGTTTTACAACTTTTTTCCTGATGTTTTGTCCACTGTGTTCACCCTTTGGGTACCACTTCGGCACTAATTTTAGACCAGGATATGCGTTACTATAACAAAACAAATTCCCAACAAATGCACTACAATAACTGATTTATAGTATATTTATACTATGTACAGTGTAGCTTTTTCAGGGTATGCACATGTAAGACCAATCTTACACAATAAAGAGGTGGGGCATGAGCGTTTGCATTTTACCATGTTGTATTGGACATGATAAGATAATAATCTAATTGTTATGAATCCATTTTTTTGTACAAAACTTCAGGGGTCCTGGCGTATCAGTAATGGTAATATCATGGGTGGTAACTCTATATACATTATGGCAAATGGTTGAGATGCACGAGATGGTACCTGGAAAACGATTTGATAGATACCACGAGCTCGGCCAGCATGCTTTTGGGGAAAAGCTCGGTCTTTACATAGTGGTTCCACAGCAGCTCATCGTTGAAGTTGGGGTGAACATTGTGTATATGGTCACCGGAGGAAAATCATTAAAGAAGTTCCATGATCTGGTTTGCAATGACAACTGCAAAGATATCAAGCTGACCTATTTCATCATGATTTTTGCTTCTGTCCATTTCGTGCTCTCCCACCTGCCCAACTTCAATTCCATATCCGGGGTGTCATTGGCTGCAGCAGTCATGTCCCTAAGGTGCTCGGCAATCTATTCCGAAAAAAGCAACATTTTTTTTTTGTAAAAAAGATGCTTAAATTAATAACTTTGATGTTCAATGCAGTTACTCTATTATCGCATGGTCAGCATCTGTGGCAAAGGGGGTGCAGCCAGACGTCCAATACGGATATAAGGCGAGTACCACAGCAGGGAAAGTATTCAGCTTTTTCAGTGCACTGGGTGATGTTGCTTTTGCATACGCCGGTCACAACGTAGTATTGGAAATTCAAGCAACTATTCCATCAACCCCCGAGAAGCCTTCAAAGGGTCCTATGTGGATAGGAGTGGTAGTTGCGTATATAGTTGTAGCTATTTGCTACTTTCCGGTTGCCATTATAGGGTACTGGATCTTTGGAAACGAGGTCTCGGACAATATTCTTATTAGTTTAGAGAAGCCTACATGGCTCATAGCTATGGCTAACTTGTTCGTTGTCATTCATGTCATTGGAAGCTATCAGGTTCATAATTTATCTCTACCACCAAATCTCGATCCATTTTAACCCATTCTAAAGTTTCTTGTGTTTTTCTTGTAGATTTACGCAATGCCAGTGTTCGATATGATAGAAACTGTACTAGTCAAAAACATGAACTTCGCTCCTAGCTTTACGCTTCGTTTTATCACAAGGAACCTTTATGTTGGTGAGTGAACAACTTTGAAACTAATTACTCAAGAGCTAGCAATTTGAACCCATTACTAGTGGATGGGTCATTTTGGGTTATGTTTCGTATCCAACGGGTCATACTAGTCAATGAAAAGTTAGCTAAAAAGGTAATGGGTATAAAATCTCTAAAGTGTATTTTGAATGTATAAATCCCTTTTACAAATTATATCGAAAAGATTATATTATTAACGAAATAATAAGACTTTTGTGATTATTCATGACACACCAATCCTTTATGAAAAAATAAAATAAAATAAAATAAAAAATCAAGTATTGGACAAAAATGTTCCGGATCAACCTAAACCCACCCGACCCTTGCAACACATACAAATATTACCCGTTACCCAACCCACCCATCTTGCCACCTCAAAGTATTCACAAGAAAGCGTTGTACATTGTCACTCTTTATTTGTTGACTAATTCTTTCTTCCATCACAGCATTAACAATGTTCATTGGCATTTGCTTCCCGTTCTTCGGCGGACTTCTAGGTTTCTTCGGTGGATTTGCATTTGCCCCTACGACCTACTTCGTAAGAAACTTAAAATTTCACCTAGTTCTTAACCTTTATCTAGTCATGATATCATGATGTTTATGGCTTATAATTGTCATCTTGTCTTGTTTATGTTTAGTTACCTTGCATCATGTGGCTTACACTATATAAACCAAACAAGTGGAGCTTATCTTGGATTGCCAATTGGGTACGTACAAAAAGAGTTGTTCTCCTATTTTTCAGCAATTTTCAGCACTTTTACATATTTCTCGCTATTTTCTGCTGACACTGGTTCGCATATTCCAGGTCTGTATCATACTAGGGGTTGCTTTGATGATTGTATCACCTATTGGGGGATTAAGGCAGATCATTATTGAAGCTAAAGACTACGAATTCTTCTCCTAAAGAATTAAAAAGACCGAGAAGGTGATGTATAAGCATTAAATAAGCTTGTGATTGTGTTATTAATTATTTGGCACAGAGAAGATCCCATAAAGATATCTTAAGAGTATATATATACCTGTCAAAAGATTGTTTACAAGGAGAAGTGGCCATGGAATTGCTGAAGAAACTTACCTGCAAACGTTCCAACCTTTCCTTAAATTTATTTTTTACCGTTGTCGTCTGTGCATATATGTAAAGTTATTTTCTGTAAATCATAAAAGACATACATGAAAAGTCTACTGTGAAACTCAATTTGATATTTATTTACTACAACTGGTCTATTTCTCAGTATGCAAGTTGTTTGTTCAAGTCTCAGTAAGCAAATTGTTTGTTCAAACAGTATACTAAAAACATGTTGAAGTAACCTCAGATACAAATAATGCTGCAAACAAAAGAACAAAAATGAATCTAGTTTAGTTTATGTTCTTGAACCAAGTAAACAAAAATGACAAATGTAAGCTCCCCGTGAACAAGTGTATGCAAATTAAATAATTGGCAAGTAAATAGACAAAACATGAGAAGAATAAACAATGTGACTTCTTCTTCAGCATTCCCTAACCAACCAACAAAAATAAAATAAAACACACAAATATTTGAATTATGCCATATAACTTAGTTATCACCAACCAAGAATCTTAGGTGGCAAATACCATTTTCCGGTCAACTTATAATTATTCGCATATCATATGAGTATGAAAGACCTAACTTTGTAGAAAAACGCATTTTCAATTGCAAAGGACATAAACAAAGCATATGCATCAACTCTTTAAAAGGTGTCAATACCTAAATGGAATGAATGAGAGGAAAGTACATCCATAATACCTACTATTTTGTCACCAATTTTTATTGTAAGTGTTCAGAATGTCAAGTTACCTTTGTAATTATAGAACGGGAGAATGAGAAAAAATGTGACATGCTGCTTTCCACATCACAACCATGGTTGAAGATGTCCACTACTTCTGTAGTCAAAAAATATCTTTCACAAGCAGAAATGTTCTAGCAAGAACAAGCATGTATCAATATACATAAAATATGCATTTGAAAAAAGCAAGATGCATAGACATAGTTGCAACTGTTGCACAACATAGAGAGTTTTCTCACTCCTTACTGCTATCATATAATTCGTCTCTAGATACAAGTCGAATAAAGTGTTTTAAGAAAGTAAATACAGTTTTAGCACAAAGGAAACTGTAACTAAGAAGTGGATGAAACATACTTAAACATGGTTGACTCTGCAAGCAGTTCAACACTATCTCAAATCAATTTGATTTATATCTAGTTTCTACAGAACAGTGATTATCGCGATTTTGAATTACTAGTCTATCTTACTAGCGCAATATCCTATTCCATTAGTAACTCATTGCCATCTACAAGCCAAAGAGGTCCTGGACTCTGGTTCAAAAACTGGCTAAATGCAAACGAGCTCTATCATATTCATGGACTCAGTATTAATGAATTACAAGCGAGTAATCTGAGTTAACCAACCATCCAAATCTGCATCACTCGGTGCATCCGATGATTGTACATCTCTGATCATCATACACAAACTGTATGTAACTATTCGACGAGGAGCCTGCAAACTTTGTGATCACTTACATAGATATATTTAAGCAATACAGAGCATCTACTAAATTCGCTAAAAGTAGTTCCAAACAGACAGAAGCTTCTCAGATTGCAAAACATAGTTCTGAACAGCTAGAAGCTTGTCAAATTGCAAAGATAAAGTTGTCAGGTAGAATCAACTGCATCGCATATAATACTGTAATAACTTGGAAGGACATATAGAAGAATACTAATTCAGATTGTTCTTTATCCCATAATCTTAAATATCCAATAGCATAATAAATACCACTTGCAAAGTTGCAAAGTACAGAATACAGATGGTGGCAATAAAAGTATAGCTTGTGAGCGCAATAAGCCAATATATATAGAATAAATCAGAAACTAATGCAATGAAAAAATGAAATCAAAACACTACGATTAAGAGCACCACCAATAAGATTTTTATTATACTATTTCTGAAATCTAACACAAGTACATGATATTTTCTTTGAGATAAACTTCTGATTCATACAAAGGAACATATTCCTCGTTTTCTATCTAATTTTCTTCTCCTTGTCACCTACAACTAATCTCCTTCTATACAACTCGATCCACTGGTTACAAATCCAAAGAATACTAACCGAAATCGCAGCAACCACAACACATATCCACGAAACCCAAACCCACCTAGGAATAACATTATCGGCACCCCCACTTACATAAAACCCAACCATCTTATACACAAACAAAGGCCCTAGAAACCCCCTAACAACGGAATAAAACGCGTAAAACGGAGGAGACAAAACATCAAACACCTGGCGCGCAAATTCAGACTCTCCTTTTAATGCACTAGACAGCGTCCACACATTCTGGCAAAAACTAGTAACCTCAGCCAATATAAGCAACATTAATATCCCATAAGCCCCATGAAACACCAAAAACCGACACGTAACAAAGACGAAAAGTGTAGCTAAATGATGACCAATAAACAAAACATCACTAGGATTAAATACTATGTAATGACAAAGATCCATTAAAAAATAAGCAATGCTGTATTCCAAAACCGTGTTTTGGAATACAGTATTCGTATCCGCGAAAGAAAATTTTTCTTTCGCGGATATCGCGAAATAAGCTAAAATAACAGCGGGGGTGCCGTGAGCTAATGAAATCAAACAGCTGGCAGCTTCTGAACGAAGCTTGGAGGCCCAGTTACGGAAAAGGATGAAGTGGGCTGATAAGTAAATGATCAAGAACATTAAGAAGAATAATGGAAGATCCATGTGTGTGTGTGTGTTTTTGAACGTGTTTTAGTGTGTGTGAAATTTGGTAATTGTAAAGAGGGGGAGATGCTGAAAGACAGAAAAAAAACAAGTGGCGTCTTCTCGAAATGTCAACCGCCAAAGACTTTTTTTTATAGTTTTTGTTTGTGATGGAAATTTTTTTGTTTTGAATTTGTTTTAAGATAAAGTTAAGTGAAGTTTATAAGCTTTGTTTTGTGATTAGTAATACGTTTACGGAATTGTTTGTAAAAGATTTACTTTACTTTAAGCAAAATAATTATCTGTAAAGAGGTTTATCCTAAACTCTTTTTTTCCTCCGCAGTAAACTTTGAAGTACAAACAACTATATAATTAAAAGACAAAAATACACCGTTGGTCCCTGAACTTTCTCAAAAACATCGCTTGAGACCCTAAGTTTCTAAAAACGTCGCCATGCGTTCAAACCTAGGGATGGCACCCATGGGTAATGAGCACGGGTACCTCTAACCCATCACCCACCCACGTAGTTTTTTTCTCACCCGTCACCCACCCGTCACCCGCTAATAGGTATAGTTTTCTATCCATGCCCTTGCCCGTGGGTATTTGTTGCCCATGGGTAAACCCATGGGTTAGCGTTATGCAACAAAATTACAAAACCATGATATGATAACTAACTACGAAACTGCGTAATAAGACACCAATCAATTTGCCAAATACCAAGTTCAAAAAATACTTAAACACATGTCTGAAAGTAGCAATCAAACATTAGTACACCAAATGACATTACTATTTGTTCATTAAAGAGATAAAGTAATATAAGTTAAAACATCTTTAGCAAAACAAAAAATTCTTGGCGTTCTTAGCATCCTACTAGAATACTTAGATGTATTAGGTGTGTACCTGATAAAGGGAATAACTTATAGGTGAGTCGAAGTGCGAGAAAGAAAGAAGCGGGTAAGATGTATTTTAGCACAAGGATGAACTGAGTGTATGATATTATACATGTTAACATGTATACAACTTTAATTATTTGATCTTTCATATTCTTTTTTTAGTCTTGAAACTCAAACAAACTTTTAGAATAATGTGTTTTCTTGAGACTTGGTAACTATTAAATGTATACATGCAACATCATAAATATTTTAATTAGTATAATTAATCTTAACATAGGTGTATGGGTACACCCACGGGTATACCCGTGGGTATTTTAAATGGGTGTCATGGGTTTACCCGCGATGGGTATGCCTCACCCGTCACCCACCCGCCACGCACTAATGGGTATAGATTTTCACCCACAACCCACCCGTGGGTAAAAATTGACGCGTTTACCCACCCATTTATGATGGGTACCTGCGGGTTGTGGGTTTTTTCTCGCCCATTGCCATCCCTAGTAGGAACGAATGTGATTACCCGAAGTTGTTGGTTCACGAGAAATTCTAGGAGCATAAGTGTCGGTGCGAAGATGATCAAAGTCATATATGTGTGACATTATGTCCCTATAAAAGAATTCACAAAGTTATAGTTGATAGTTCTTTGAGCTTCATTTATGTTTATAGTGTGTTTTAATCTTCATTTAGAACAAAAGTTTTTGACATGTAATAAACAATGTAAAATTGAATTTAATGTTACAAAGAAGTGTTAATGATTTTCTCCCATTTTGAAGATAGTTATATTTTGAATGAAATCATTTTTCTTGATTAATATAATAATCAACCAATTGTTTGGCACCCATGGGTAATGGGCACGGGTACCTCTAACCCGTCACCCACCCACGTAGTTTTTTTCTCACCCGTCACCCGCTAATGGGTATAGTTTTCTACCCATGCCCTTGCCCGTTGGTATTTGTTACCCATGGGTTAGCGTTATGCAACAAAATTACAAAACCATGATATGATAACTAACTACGAAACTGCGTAATAAGACACCAATCAATTTGCCAAATACCAAGTTCAAAAAATACTTAAACACATGTCTGAAAGTAGCAATCAAACATTAGTACACCAAATGACATTACTATTTGTTCATTAAAGAGATAAAGTAATATAAGTTAAAACATCTTTAGCAAAACAAAAAATTCTTGGCGTTCTTAGCATCCTACTAGAATACTTAGATGTATTAGGTGTGTACCTGATAAAGGGAATAACTTATAGGTGAGTCGAAGTGCGAGAAAGAAAGAAGCGGGTAAGATGTATTTTAGCACAAGGATGAACTGAGTGTATGATATTATACATGTTAACATGTATACAACTTTAATTATTTGATCTTTCATATTCTTTTTTTAGTCTTGAAACTCAAACAAACTTTTAGAATAATGTGTTTTCTTGAGACTTGGTAACTATTAAATGTATACATGCAACATCATAAATATTTTAATTAGTATAATTAATCTTAACATGGGTGTATGGTACACCCACGGGTATTTTGACGGGTATACCCGTGGGTATTTTAAATGGGTGTCATGGGTTTACCCGCGATGGGTATGCCTCACCCGTCACCCACCCGCCACGCACTAATGGGTATAGATTTTCACCCACAACCCACCCGTGGGTAAAAATTGACGCGTTTACCCACCCATTTATGATGGGTACCCGCGGGTTGTGGGTTTTTTCTCGCCCATTGCCATCCCTATTCAAACCTTGTGTTCTTTTAGGCCGAATGCGTCCCTTGACCCGTTTGGCTCGGTTAACGCACGTTTCGTGTTCTATTTTGAGGGGCATAATTGTCCAATCACGTTTTAACTATTAGCTAACCCAAGCTAAACCCGACATTCAACTTGAGGGACCATCGGTGTACTCACACATTGTTAACTATGCAACATTACCGTATCTTCTCTGATACGCATATTAATGTTTTCGAGGGAAACAATAAACCCACACCCAACCATTGACACTTGAGTAAAACCCGATCATATACCACACACATTGTCACATACAACCTCTACCCAACACAACCCTCAACAAGCTACCCATATTCTATCTTATTGAATCCGATCTAATCACACATACAAACACAAACCATCGGAACTTGCAAGGCGTGCAAAATCAAACAACACACATATGAGGTAACAATATTTACTGATTTATATTTCATTCAAACGTTATTTGTGATAATCTTAATCGTTAATGCAGTAGCTATGTATGGGAATCAATTTCTTTGCGCTTTGGACAATCCTGAAGATGTTTTGGATGAGTTTGTAAGTTAACACCAAATAGGAATTAACTGTTATTTCTGTAACAAACTAGTTTTAAGAAATTGACAAGCTTTAAACTTAATTTTGATATACAGGAATTGCAGTTTGTAAGTTAACACCATATATGAAGTAACTGTTATTTCTCTAAGAAAGTAGTTTTAAGAAATTGACAATGCTTAAAACTTAATATTGATATACAGGAATTGCATAATGATTACGTGTTAGGAGTATCCTATCATGGGAATCGTTATATTTACTTAGTTAACTGTACGGGGATTAGATGGAGAGTTAGTGTAAGAAGAGTATCAGCATTAGTGTGTGTTGTTGAGGGAGCAAGGTGGAATGATATTGTGATGCACAACATCACCTGTTCGGATGTTGCTTACATATATTTTATAGAAGAGGGTGAGGATGTGTTTTATGTAGCTACCTACAATGAGAATTGGGAGGAGTTTCATAATCATGAACCCAGGAGTGCTCAATTTTGGAGATGTTTAGTGCCTGTGACAGACACATCTCTGCTTATGCAGTCATTGCCGGAAGACTTTCTGGGAAATCTGAATGGTCCAACAGCTACAGAGTCGATCATGGTTACTAGTAACACCATTGATTACGAAGTTAGGGTGGAAAGTTCAAAAGATTGCTATGATCGATATGTCCACACGTGCGTGCTTGGGTGTGGTTGGGAGAGACTTATCCAAGACTTGAAAATGAAACCTGGTCAGTGGATGGTGTTTACTCAGGTTGTACCGGGGGAGGATTATAATGTCATGTTGTTTGAACATGATGGAAGGGCCATGACCACAGTGGAGACATACAGCACCAACATAGCCATGAATGCCCTCTGTTACCAACCACATGACTATGGTATGTTTTAGTTTATTAACTTTAACTACATCAAGTATATCATAGCAGTGTAACTTACTGGATTATCTATAACTAATTAAGTATTATTAAATTCAGATTTTGAAGCCCGTCGGATGAATTGGATGTGTAATTGGATGTTTCACACAGTCCATGACCAAGAAGAAAGGGCATTCTACAGGAAGATGATTGCATCCTTCTGGAGAGATTGCTGACTTGTAAGTCTATTGAAACTTTGCTATAGTACTTCCTTTATGCATGGTTGATGCGGTCCTATATTTTCTTCTGTGTATTTGGCCTGTTTGGGAAGCATTAGTGACAGAGTTGCTTAATAAGATATATATATGTCATTTGTATCAGATATTGTGTGTCTGATATAAATATTGATGGATCATAATGTCTGATAGAAGCATCCCATCACAAACTAATGATAAGTTTTGTACATTTTGTAACAGTTTATACCATCAAGACTTGTTAAGAAGTACAACTTGTATGGGTTCTCTAGCGCTGTTGTTGTAACACCCCTAAAATCGGGTCCAGCGGAAGTCTACATGTTACTAGGGTGCTACTAAACCGGTATCACAACACGAAGTATAGAAAACAGATTTACCATTAGAAACTTCATAACCAAAGTATTATGTTTACATCATTTGAAAATAGTGTGGAAATACATGCCCATAAAAGAGTATAAGCGGTCCCAGTTATATCAAAAGAATCTATGACTATGCCATGCCGTGCCAAAAGCCTCCAACGGTTAGCTATCGCTTTAAACCTGAAAATACATGCTAAAAAGTGTCAACACGAGGTTGGTGAGTTCATAGGCTTGTATAAATGACAATGTAGAGTAAAAGTAATGTGAGATCAATAGTAGGTTCTGCAACCATTGTGTCGCGCACATTGTCATAAAATAAGTTTACCTTAAAGTAAAATTTGAAGTGTGGACCATGTGTAATGTATGTGATCATTA
Organism: Artemisia annua; assembly: GCA_014162995.1. Lineage (NCBI taxonomy): Eukaryota > Viridiplantae > Streptophyta > Magnoliopsida > Asterales > Asteraceae > Artemisia > Artemisia annua. Next base: position 6,281 of record LBNU01036203.1, on the reverse strand, counting down.
CAACGAATATAATGTCACATAGAGAAATAGTCTATTACGCTAGCACTAAGTTCATGCAACCGAAGCTATAACAGTGTGCATGCTCAAAGAGCATGTAAACCGATAGGGGCCCGGCAAGTGTTTATCCCAGACACTTGTGTTTCGACATGGTATACGTTCGCGTTTGCCTATCCGGTCAAACCGAATGGGGGCGTTACCCCCAATAGATCTATTTATAACATTCGCGCTTCCCAGCAGGAATTAACGGTTCATGAGTTGGGCATAATGGGACATAACAGGGCTTAGGCTAATCCACGTAATAGTATAAATAACAGTTTGTGGTCCATAAAATAGTTTTGCATGTTTCTCACCCTAATTTGTAAAACAAGTATAAATAGAGTGGGGCTATAAACTGACATATATGATTTAAACACTTGTGTCCATAATAAGAAAATCCAGTATGCAATAAGTAAATAATTCATGTTTTCAAGTAAGAGCAAGTAATGAGTTTATGTATAAACAAGCATTGAGTTTAGTTAAAAACGAGCATGTATTCTCCCCCAAAACATTTATAAAGCAAGTAAAAGTAGGGGCCATGAACTCACCTTAGCAAAATGGTAGCCTGATAGTAAAAGTCAAGTAGTGATAGTCTGCGGCACCGACACGCGACCTAGATTAGTATGGCAAGTTTAGTTCACAGGTCTAGTTTAAGACTCGATGAGTTTTAAAAGTTTTAAAGTGTTTGAGTTATTGTTGCTTGTGTGGCAGAATTTAAGTTTGAAAACAGCTTTTAAGTGTTTGTAAGTATTGGCTCTTGGGAGTGCGTACATGCATAAGTATATCCTCCGGTTCAAAAATAACCGAAAGACGACGTACGGAAAGTAATCACATATAAATAGTAGACGAAAGATTGTCGTTTAAAAGTGTATATATACTTATATATTGTCAGATATTAGTTGATGATAAAAGTATATAAAATTAGACTTTAAGTAATGGTTTTATTAAAGACTTTATATTAAATACACTTATAAGTTATAAAGGTAGGATTCTTGAAAAAATCGGGCAGGACACGTGTATTGTTTTAGTTTGTACATGGTAACTAAATGTCACCATAATCAATAAACCGTTGTAATAATATATTTTTTTTTCAAATGTCTAGTACTTCAAAATAAGTTATAAGTAGCATAGTTTTAATGATGTGAAAAATCGGGTTTTGGATTACTAGTTATTATCTATATATGTTTAATAGATTACGGTAGGACGTGTAATAATGTCGGGAATAGATGAGTCGAGTGAGTCGGAAATGAATCGTGAAGTACGCTGGGGAAAACAAATAATCGTTACTCGATTAGGATGATGGCTCAGGTATACATCATACCATTTTTTTAGTTAAACACTTGCAAATTTTAGGATTTTCAAAACGTATATATTTATTTATAAAACCTATGCTCAACGCACCCCTTTGGCATTTTGGGCTCGTCACACACCCATACAGGCCCAACTATAATACCAGTTGTTACATTAGACCTTTGCAGCCCATAAGGAGAAATCAGTTAAATTTACAAAGGCAGGAGTTAACTCTTTCTACTAGTCAGGTACTAACAAAGAAATAAATAAATAAATAAATAAAGCAGGATGCCAGGTATTTGCTATCAAACAAACTGGTGTTCGCTATCAAAACATGAGAAGGAGAAAAACACAAGTATTTGAAGACCAAACTTGGCCACACCGCGGCACGAACCTGAGACCTCTCGGTGTGGGGCGTCGCAAAAGGGAGGACTCAAAACAAGCAATCGACGAGAGTCATAAACCATCATTTAAATAAGCACTTTCCAACTTACCAATAACCAAAATGAATTTAACCTAAGCTCACTGGTTAAAGAAAAACTTTAACCCATATACCAAAATTTTAACCATTAGATTGTTAGTTGTTTTTGGAGATACGTTTTTGACAATGGAAAACAATCAATTATCAAACTCTTCCTTCTGTTTGAGTAACTCGACCACATAAATAAAATACCGAACCCCTTTTCAATTTCAAAGTCGAATTCAATACAAACCGACCCATTGACGGCTGTTAGAAGAGAAGTGACAAAACAAGTCACCCATTGCTTGGGTTAGGTGCCTCGATAGCAGGGCAAGGAAGCAAGAAACAACGATGAACCCACTTTCAAAACTATCTTTATCAACTTATGATTGTGGCCAAATGAAGCATTTTTGCAAACCTAGAATGTATCACTGTGGTCGAACCACAGTGGGTTTCATCCCAAACAAAACCCAAACACAACTAACTTTTTAACAAGGTTTAGTCTAGTACTAATTTAGCAAATAGTCAAAACCTGTCTCAATTCCATTTAGCAGTTTCACTGCTAAGAATTGAGTAGTCCAAATCTTGATTTTAGCCACATAAGTTGTTAAGATAGCTTAGTATAGTCTTATTGCACCTTATTATCACATTTTCAGTAGATTAGGAGCAATCAAAACTCATAAAAGTCAAATGTCAAGTTTTCTTAAAAAAGTCAAAATTCATTGGATGCAGTTTTTGAATAAAAAGTAGAATTTCATGTAGGATTAATCACTGATCTTTTGAACTTGTTCTTTTGGAATTTTAATATTTGGTTGCTTGTCTTTTCATGAGATTTTTGGAGAATTTTTATTTGGCTTCTAAACTGCTTATTTTGAGGCTTATTTTAGTCTAGTTGCAAAAAACCTCCCCTGTACCCAGGGGTGAGCCAGTTTTCACAAGCTCTTGTGGAGCTTATCAGTGGGTCCCACTGAGGTTACTTTGGATTTTTGGAAAGCTCAACAACCAAGTTAGTAGGTTCAGGGCTTACAATCCACCTACAAGCTTATTTGATAAGCCTACAAGTGGCTTGTTACTTGCCCCATCACCTCTAATACACTGAGTAATCAGTGAGTTTGACCAAAGTTCACAAGCCCATCAATTGCTTATTTCTGAGCCATAAGCTCTACTTATTGGCTTATTAGAAAGCTCTCTAGGTCAGCTTATTGGTTCATGAACCATTTTGGACCTCCAAGCTTATTTGTGGGGCCCACAGAGGCCTGCAAGTTGGCCTTTAGGTCTGTTTGGTTTGTAGTGGGTGCTGGATTTGCTTATTTTCACTTATGAGGTTATTCAATGAGCTTTTGTTGTTGATTTAGCTTGTTCTAAGTTCCTTTTATGTGTTTCATCTTATTTTAATCTTTGGTTTATAGCTTGTAGCTTATTAGAAGCTTTTCCATTTCTAAATTTTCATTTCAAGTTCTAAAGTCCACTGTTGAGCCCATAAGCTTGTTTCCAGCTTAATTTTGCAATTCTAAAAAGTTGTGTTTGTAAAAGTTTAATATTTTTAGCTGTTCAGTGTTTGTGTAAAAAGAAAAAGTCAAAATAAAATTGTTTGCAAAAAGTGCCTTTAGCCAGGCTTGAACCCTAGACCTCTTGGGTTGGCTGGTCAAAACCAAACCAACGGGGTGCACCATCTGGGCCAAGTGTATGTTAGTGTTATTGTTTTCCCTTTTTATTTATATACTACTGTTAGTTCTTTTAAGCTTATTTCTCTTATTAGCTTATTGTACTGCTTATTTATAAACTTTTCATCCTTTTTATATTTTTCTTAGCTTAAGAATAGTATAAGGTAATTTTAGAAAAAGTTTTGTAATTATTAAAAATAGTTTAGTATTTATAATAATTAAATCTAGTTTATTTAGTAATTAATTAATAATAATTAATTAAATAGTCTAATAAATATTTTTCTTTTTCCAATAATTTTATTTTATAATTAGGTTTGTAAAAAAAAGTAATTTTCATAGCCGTAGCCTTTTTATTTTTTAAAACTCGCGTTTTATTTTGTTCGTTAACGTAGTTTTAAATTAGACTTTTGCGTTTTTAGTTTTTAAGCGTTTTTAGGTTATTTGGTTTCCAGTAATTGTTGATATTGTTTATTTGAATCATTTTCTTTTATATTTCCTTCTTTTTACTCACTCAAATCCTTTTTCATTCAAAATCACTCGATCACGAATCCGTTTTAATACCATTCACACCTCGTCGGGACATAACGACCCGGGAATATCCCTATACTCCTTGGATCATTGCATTGAGCCTTAGATAGTTTGACTTTAGTTGACCAAATCCTTGGTTGACTTTAGTTGACTATTCAGGGCCAATCAGTAAGTCTATTGAAACTTTGCTATAGTACTTCCTTTATGCATGGTTGATGCGGTCCTATATTTTCTTCTGTGTATTTGGCCTGTTTGGGAAGCATTAGTGACAGAGTTGCTTAATAAGATATATAGATGTCATTTGTATCAGATATTGTGTGTCTGATATAAAGATTGATGGATCATAATGTCTGATAGAAGCATCCCATCACAAACTAATGATAAGTTTTGTACATTTTGTAACAGTTTATACCATCAAGACTTGTTAAGAAGTACAACTTGTATGGGTTCTCTAGCGCTGTTGTTGTAACACCCCTAAAATCGGGTCCAGCGGAAGTCTACATCGCGGCACAAACCCGAGACCTCTCGGTGTGGGGCGTCGCAAAAGGGAGGACTCAAAACAAGCAATCGACGAGAGTCATAAACCATCATTTAAATAAGCACTTTCCAACTTACCAATAACCAAAATGAATTTAACCTAAGCTCACTGGTTAAAGAAAAACTTTAACCCATATACCAAAATTTTAACCATTAGATTATTAGTTGTTTTTGGAGATACGTTTTTGACAATGGAAAACAATCAATTATCAAACTCTTCCTTCTGTTTGAGTAACTCGACCACAGAAATAAAATACCGAACCCCTTTTCAATTTCAAAGTCGAATTCAATACAAATCGACCCATTGACGGCTGTTAGAAGAGAAGTGACAAAACAAGTCACCCATTGCTTGGGTTGGGTGCCTCGATAGCAGGGCAAGGAAGCAAGAAACAACGATGAACCCACTTTCAAAACTATCTTTATCAACTTATGATTGTGGCCAAATGAAGCATTTTTGCAAACCAAGAATGTATCACTGTGGTCGAACCACAGTGGGTTTCATCCCAAACACAACTAACTTTTTAACAAGGTTTAGTCTCAACCAAATAAGCCAAATAGAAATAAGTATGATTTATTAATAAGCACTTCCATATAAGCCAATACTAAGGTTTTAGTTGTGGGTTTATTTATTTGTGCCACA
>LBNU01036202.1:34715-45024 GCA_014162995.1 Artemisia annua | reverse complement strand
GAATCCCGAACATGAATCCATTTCAACGTAGGGCGGGTCGTGACATTTAGGTATCATGAAGAGCATATGCTCTTTATTTGGGCATCACAATGTATCACATCACTATAAAACAACTCCTATAAAATACACTTTTTATTATAATACAGTACAACACAACCTTTTCATTTGAGTCCCATTACAACACAACCCATTCAAAATACCTCATTTATATAACCGTTTATCCCTTTACATGGTCCCACTCAAATGTCTTTTACCCTGAATTTACTTTGTGAAACCGCGAGCAGTGGCGTGCTACAGTGGTGTGGCAGTGAGGCACGTCAAAGGTGCCACGTAGGCGTGGTGAGCCTGCTTCATCGTGATACCTAAAGCTCTTAATGATGTTGTTAGGAAAACGCTTAATAAAATTCTCCTAAACCATCATTAAAAACGCTCTAGTAATCAACTTAGCTTCTATCATTACACATTCAAACCTATTTAATTTGATCCATCACTATTTGTGTAACCAACTCCTATCCATTTGCATGATTTTTCTTTTCAAATCCATGTGATAGCAATACTCAAACGGTCGTAAAATTAACGAGGGTAAAATAGTGTACGAGGAAAGAAGACAAGGATAGAGTTTGTTTGATTGGATAAGTGACAGGCTGACACGAAAGATGTGCCACAAAGGATCAAAAGCCCAACAATGAGACACATTATTTAAACCCCTCACATGGTTTTTGCTGTACTTTTCGTCCCTACATTTTCCACAAATTTACTAAATTATCTCTTGAGTCTTTAAATATGTAAAGGACATGAAGTCCTTCTGGTCCAATTTAGTACATGGGGTTGATGGCTTCCCAATGTTACATAGAAGCTATTAGACTAATGCTAGTGGTGACCACTTTCTCACCCAAGCAACCCCGCCACATCAGCACCACCTCAGTTTTCTCTCTCCACAACTCCACCCCNATGGCTCAGACCACTGTGCATGCACATTGGATTGGCGCCTGAATGACGTTATGATACCCCTTCTCTAATACACACACTTGATTAATTAGGTGGTTAGAATTATTTTAGCATTTTATTCCTCACTCACCAGATACTATATAGCATAACATTAATAAAATACACACCGTACAAAACCAATTTATAAACAAAAAGAATTTAAAACGGTAGTCTTTTACATTGCTCAAAACATAGACCACATTCTTCCAAGAATATACATGGTTGAACTTGAATTCGAGCCAAAGCAACCAACTAAAGCTTAAAATATTCCTCATGTCGTTTTCGAGGTGACAGTATTTTCCTTCTACCTCATTAGGTTCAAAAAACTGTAAAAGACCTGCAAAGTTAATTTAGGTTCAAAACCTGAAAAACGTACTTATGATAAAATAAATGAACAATAGAATTCGTCACAAAACTTTTATAGAACACTAAATTGAAGACACACGGGTTTTAATTAATTTATTTTGACCTGTATGAGATAAAACACAATGCGTATCAACTTGTGTAATGACTAAATGGGTCGAATAAGTAAATCAATGAGATGACAAAGAATAATACCTATAGATTCCATACTTACATAAGCGAGAAGGCAGTGGTGATCGGTTAAATCAAAAAGGGTTAACCTATTTGCCACCTAAAGTTACAAATTTGCAATAAAGCCGATGTATAAAAATAAACATCTCATACGCACATATAATATGATTGACGCCCACATGATTTGCATAAGTTGTGTATTTTTTTAATAACAAATTAGTAATAAACCTATTTTTATATACTTAGGTTCATCATTCCGTGAATTTCCACTCTTTAATAAAGAATTCGCTTTATCTTTTTTCCAAAAATTGTCATCTCTAACAATCTTCTTCAAATAATCCTTCTGCACTAAATTATGTAAAGAGTATCAAATAAGTTATAATATTTATTATAACAACTATAAGTAATATTAGAATAATTAGGAGCTGCTCCATTTGACTATAATCCACTTGCCATGCTAGATTTATATATCCGGAGGTTAGTCCTTACTACTTGTCTTTTTAGCTGCGAGCCTCTAAGTTCAACTTTATATGCAATAGGAAGTTTCTAGCTTATATTGTCTTCATAAAGATACTGACATATCCTTGATCTAGTAAATAGAGTAAGTGACCAAATATTTCTAATACTAAATTATAGGATATTGTCTATATAAAATGGGCAATGGAACATACGAACCTCGGTAACCTGGATTCCAGTGGATTACTTGTGAGCATACTGTTTACTTGACTTCATCGTATACATATATCGAAGTCAAATAACAAACATAATTATAAACAGACCACATTTGTGCAACTAACCGGATGTAAAGGAAGCCCTCAGTTTTCTCTCTCCACAACTCCACCCCAACCACAATTAGCTAGTGGTGACCACAAAAGCAACCCATACATACATATATATATATATATATATATATATATATATATATATATATATATATATATATATATATATATATATATATATATATATATATAGATTAAAATTTCATGCAATATACTTATATAAACACAAACTAAAACACACACTGAAAGGAAAAAAGTTCATGCATTATACTTATGCCACGTATTTAGAAAAGGAAAAAGTTATCCGTATAAATTTTTTACTTCACCAATATTCTCCTTTATCTTCTTCCTCCCATTGAAAACACACACCACCACAAACCAAAACACACACTAAACACACACACACGTTATACAAGCACAAACTAAAACACACACTGAAAACACACACACGCTATCAAAACACAGTTGGCGAGGCAAGTGTTTCGGTTGGAAGATGTTGCAATTGTTTCACCAATATACTCCTTTAATATGACCTCCAACGTTCAAAAATATATGGAAGATGTAGCAATTGTTTCGGTTGGTGAGGCAGCCGAAACTTTGAAAAGTTTGCCATGCGACGCGTCGCTTGTGGCTTGGCTAGGGAGGGAGACGCGTTGATTTGCTCGGTTATGGTCACCCTCCAACGCCCATTACCATTAGTTTTATGAACCGAATAAAATCTCCTTGTGAGAGTTCATATGATTACTCCAAGTTTAATTGCAATTAAAAGTTTAAAACATATTTTAGACTTTAAACATTTCACATTTTAACAATGATTGGTTACAAACTTTTGCATGATGGTTATTTACTACTTAACCTCTGTGATAGATCATGCATTCAATTGCGCTTTCATCCTGCAACATCTAAATTTTATTCAAAGAAAAAACAAAAATTGCCACACATTTTCTTTATATCATATGAGGTGTGTAACGAGAAAAAAAAATATAAAAATGGTATGTAATATTCTCTAAACCGAAAGCATCAGACTATTCAGATATCTTTTCGGGTTCAACTATAAACCATGATCCACAACTTCAAGCTTATAATTAAATGGCTCAAGTATCTTAGAGTTTGTTTTAAGAGTGAAAGAAAATGAAAGTGAGAGAAACTATATATAAAACTTTGGAGTTCTCAAGATTTTTTTTAGGTAGGAAAGTAAAGTAAATGGAAGAAAGTGAAGTGTTTTTGGATAAGATACTTTCATCCCAAAATTGTGGTGAAAATGAAGTAAAGTAGTCTTCATTTTATAAATTAACCTAATTGTCCCTAATAAGAAAAACTTATCCAAACCATTGAAAGGGCATAATCATAAATTACTATTAACCTATTTTCTTTCTTTCATTCAAGTTTAAGAACACAAAACTAAATACTAACTTTCTTTCATTTCATATCTTTTTTCTTCTCCTTCTTTACTTATCATTCACTTTCTTAAAAAAAAAATAATAATAAAAAAAAAAAAAAAAAAAAAAAACTAGATACTTTTTCAAGTATCACCAAAAGATACTTTTTCCTCCCTTCCCTTGCGGGAAATGACCAGGAAAGCATCAAAAGATACCCCTTGTGGTAGTATAGTTCCGAAGACAAATATGAGAAAAATATGATTTTGAAGAGAAAACAAATAATTTATTATGTTGTGAGTGAGAATTTGTGTTTTGAGAGTATTTTTAAATGATAAAAAATAGAAAAAGTTAATGGAAGAGAGAATGTGATGCAATGATTGAGAGAAAGTTAAAAAAAATTAGGAGATAGAAAAAGCTGATGTGGCGAGAAAAAACCTCTCACCACGCCCTCAACCCTTAGCTCCTATCAGTATGTGACGAGTTGTTACATGATAACGCTAAAACAAATGGAGTGGATTTCGTTGATGCAGGAGGACGAGTGCATGAGGCGTGTGTAATAGACTAGGCTTGGCATTACTATAGATAAGCATTGCTTTAACCTTGTATCAATTAAAGGTCTAGTCATTTGTACATAATAAAAACTAAGGCGGTGTTTATTTTTCAAAAAATACATATTAACCGCCTTTTAATCTGACTCATTTAGACGTGGTCAGATGTTTGACTCAAAAAGTGTGTTTGTTTTTCTCATTTTATTAGAAGATAGTCAGTTTTAAAAACGATTATTTTTTTTTCGGAACAACCATATTTGCGATTGAACAAAATTACTTTATTGATTTTCAGGAGTACTTTGTTGTACTTTGTAGTTTGTACCATATTTTGAGGTTTATTGCAAAACACCTCAATCTACAAAACCTTACAAACCAAACCCTTTAAACTATCCACAAGCTTCATCCTTAACCCCTACCTTTTCCCTCCCCACTCTTAAAAAGCCAACACACACAAACATTTCAAAAACAAAACAAAACCCAAATACCAAGTCCTCCTAGAAAGATTAAAAAAAAAAACACAACAAAAAAAAGCTCCAAAAAAATCCTAGAGAGAGAAACAAAACACAAAACATGTCAAAAGAAGTGAGTTCAGTTGGAGAAGAACCGGTGAGAAAAGACTATGTAGACCCACCACCAGCTCCCATGTTTGACATGGGAGAGCTTAAGCTTTGGTCATTTTATCGAGCTTTAATAGCTGAGTTTATAGCTACTATGTTGTTTCTTTATATAACTGTTGCAACTGTTATTGGGTATAAGATTCAGACATTTAGTGACCCATGTGGTGGTGTTGGTGTTCTTGGTATTGCATGGGCTTTTGGTGGCATGATCTTTGTCCTTGTTTATTGCACTGCTGGTATCTCTGGTATGTAACAAATATAACCTTAAGAAAACATGTAACATGTTATGTTTGGAGATTTGTACTTTGTTGTTGTAAAATTATGTTTTACAAAATTATTTACTAAAAAGTAGCTAGTTGATCTGTTATTTACTTGTGTGGACAAAAATATCAAACATATACTTTCAAGAACCACCTTTTTGAAGGTGTTATGAAGGTTTTACTAATAATAGCAACTTATTTGAAAATTTTAGAGTAAAAAATTGCTTCACTTTAATTTGTCTTTTACTTTATAATAGCAACGTTGCTATTTCTGGTAATATTTGTGATATGTTGAGAATTATTTAAAATTACCCTTTTGCTATTTTGCTGTGCTATGAGAAATTACCCCTAGGTTTTGCACTTTATATTGAGTAAATATCTATAATACGGAGTATTTTTTTTGTGAAATTAGAACTCTTACAAAAGTTGGCTATATACTTTCAATTTTTTCATACTAGAAGGGTGCCCGCCCAATGCGGGGCGGATACCACATAGTCCCCAAAACTTAAACCGAACATAACTCGAAATTTGGGTCGGTTGACGGGGGTTTGTTTGAGGAGCAGTGGATGGGTGGGGGTCTGATTCTTCAAAATTAGCAGAGGGAGGTGGGGCGGTGGAAAGTGGTTTGTTGGGGTGGTTATAAATTGTTGGGGTGGTTATAAATTGTGTGTGGTTGCCATAATTAGTAATAAAAAGTCTGAATTTTAAGCCTTTCTAATTATAGAATAGTCCCAAATGCATTATAATGTGGTATAGATGTACAATATTTACTCATGTAAAATTTGTTAATTAATTAAAATTACAGATTACTTGCCATGTTTTAGACAATTGTGCTAAAACTACTTGTATTGCTCAAGTGTTATAACAATTTCTACTAAAAAAGAGTTAGCTATTTTAAGCAATAATTGTTTCATCTTTTTATTTTAACACTTTTTATAGAGGACCTTGTATAAGACTCGATAAATGATAGTATCTTTAAGTATCTTTTGTTATCACACTACAAAATATGGTCGTTAAAAAAATATAGTACAGACAAAATAATCATGACATTATTGCATAATTTGTTACTATTAACAACTTCTAGAGAGTAAAAATATACTCAAGACACATAATACTTATGATATTGGACATTTTTTATATGTTACTATAGGAAAAGACTAACGAATTTGTTTGTAATAGGTGGGCACATAAACCCTGCAGTGACATTTGGGTTATTTTTAGCGAGAAAAGTGTCGCTAATAAGGGCAGTAGCATACATGGTGGCTCAGTGTTTGGGAGCGATTTGTGGTGTGGGTTTGGTCAAAGCCTTCATGAAATCAGCCTTCAATTTACTGGGTGGTGGAGCAAACTTGGTTGCACCAGGCTACAACAAGGGTACTGCACTTGGTGCTGAGATTATTGGGACCTTTGTTCTTGTCTATACAGTTTTCTCTGCTACTGACCCTAAGAGGAATGCGCGTGACTCTCACGTTCCTGTATGTGTTACTTTTATCTTTGGTTTATGTACATTGTGCTTGGTTGGTTACTTACCGAGTGGATCTACATGTAAACTTATAAAAGAGGAGCAATGATGTATCATTTCAGTTCATATGCATAACTTATTTTCGCCCGAGAACTCTGGTATTGCGTGAAAAGTTCAAGAGGAGGCACGAGGAGAGTAAAACTGAAACTTCAAGAAATTTCTCTCGTTGTTTCTCTCCTCTTCTTTTCATGTAATAACAGAGTTCTGGGCTGAGTCTAAGATAGACATGTGTTCTATGAAAGTAAATACATTACATGTGCATTAAAGAAATAAACATTAGTAACAAGGGATTTTGTAGCCATTCATAATTCGGTTGGTATTGGCGTCTCTCGTGATCTTTTAAGATCAGCCAGTATTACTTGTAGTTTGTTTGACTTTTTCAATTGTAGGTTTTGGCTCCATTGCCCATTGGGTTTGCTGTGTTCATGGTTCACTTGGCGACAATACCCATTACCGGAACCGGGATCAACCCCGCTAGGAGCCTTGGGTCCGCTGTTATCTACAACAATGAAAAAGTTTGGGATGACCATGTAAGTATACTCCAGTCATAACTTGTGCCTTGTTCATTAAATGTTGTAGAATGTGCTACAGTGTTGTACATTGCTTTGGATTTCAAGTTTTGACCATATGCAATTATGCATGATATGATGTTTATTGATTTCGCATTTAATAAAGGGGCTTATTAACTTTCGGTTAACCGTCCATCTTTAAAATCGTAAACCTAAACCGAAACTAATACCGGTTAGGTTAACCAGACCGAAATTTTACAAAAAGCCGGTTGGGTTAAACTAAAAATGGGTACGGTTCGTCGGTCTTTCAATTTGAGCACCGTAGTGGTAACAATGTAAGTGCAATGTTCAACCTCTAACACACTTGGCACAACTCTACGAGTCGTAATCAGGAGTGTCAAAACTCAAAAGTACTCAAACCCGTTTAACCCAACTCGTGATAATATCATTGTTTTCTTTTTCTCAAACTAACCAACCCAACTTCTTTTGAGATGGGTCCTTTTACTTTAAGCTTAAAATGACAATAGTAAATGTAATGTGCACCTTTTAATACATCGGTAATCGGTTACACTAACAACCTCTTAATCCTATACAAAGTTACAACTTACAAGTCATGATAAACCTTGTTTGTATATGATTCCTTTCCTCAAACTAACCAACTTTTGACGTGCCTTTTTTCTTTAAGCTTAAAATAACAAACCAAGTGCCATGTACAACTTTTAATGAATTGGGTCCATTCTTAAAAGTCATGAAAATATTCTTGTGTTTTGTCTATATGAAATGTATGGAAAATTTATTTTAGCTAGTCTCGTGCTTTGCATTTATTCATTACTTGCACTATGCAATGATGATTTGTAATGTAACCATGAAAATGTTGCACCACATGCATTTAAATGTAGTACATTGCAATGAATTTTTCTGTCTGGCCGCGGAACTTTTTATACTTGCGGTGTTGGTGTTTCTCGCCAGTTATACATAGGTTTAAATTTATATGTGTGCGACACATATAATTGACGCGAGAAATCACCAAATAGTGTAAATTTATTGTGTGTTTTGGGTTGTGAATGCAGTGGATCTTTTGGGTCGGACCATTTGTTGGAGCGATGGCGGCAGCAGTGTATCACCAATATATTTTGAGAGCTGCAGCCGTCAAGGCATTGGGTTCATTCAGGAGCAACCGTAGCAACTAAATCAAAGTCATTGTGTGTGTGCTTTTCTAGTTTTATTTGCTTTTTTTAGCTTTATTTTGCGTTGTTTGATTCAGAGATATGATGAATGATTTAGCTGTAAACGGTTTTCTTTGATTTTAGTTTCTTTGTTTACTTATGGGGGTTGCGCGTGAATTTGGGAGTTTAGTTTGTTTGGTTTAAGTAGTGATTAGTTAGTGGACCAGCAGTTGTGGTTTATAAAATAGAATCGCTTGGTGTGATGAAACCCGACTAGGATATTGTTCATTATGCGCTATTTTGCATTGATCAATCATAAAGGCCTCATTGTCTCTCTACACGAGTGCTCAAATAGGTCGTCTTTCTCAGATAGACACATTATATTATATGCTGGTCTTTGAAAGCAGCTTTCCTACTCTTGGTCTCGGGTGGGATATGACTGTCGATATGTTATATTCGCAATACTCCGATCTTGTAAGATTGGGCATCGTTGTTATTGTTGATTTTTTAGCCTCTCAAATAAGTAAGATCGAGAGTGTGTTTGACAAAGCTATTATTTCTTCTGTCTCATAATAATTCATTTTGAAAATGCACATAACTTTAAAAATAAACGCTAACTACATTTTTTATTAACAAGATATTATCTCTAACCACGTAAGTCTTTTATGAAAAGTTATTTGAAGCATCTTTCGGTTAAAACTATGAAATTTGAGGATTCATTTTACAATGAACAAAGTTATAGATTATACAAGGATTATGGATGAGAATTGATTTGCACACTTTATCTTTTGATTGGGACAATCTAAGTACCGCATCAAACAGTTGTACCATATTTACATCATGCTTTAATAACTTGTAAGTGAGTGTGCAAATAAAAAAGATAAGTGTGCAATCACCTCCCATTATGGATACGTCTAGTAAAATTTTGCTTTAAGGGTGGTGACAATCATGCCTCCATAACTCTCAACCCATCAATAATATCATTTCACCTCATTCATACTTTTTTCATACCTCACCATACTTTTTTAGTGGCAACCATGATTCCATACCTCAACTAATTTTATTTTTTTTTTATTTTTTATTTTCATAATTATATTAAACAATTTAATAAAAACATAATATTTCATTAATAATAAAAAGAAAATTACATAATACTTAAAAAAAATAAAAAAATAAATAACTAGTCATCGAGGTATGGTAAGGTTTGAGCCTCTACGTGCTCCGTAAGATCATATCGAAGACGGTAATGGATATCTTCGTCGAATAACTCATGTAGCACACTATCGTCATAAACTGGCGTGACTGGCTGATCCATTATATGAACTGGTGATATTGCCACCTTGTCGTCTTTTAAAATCATATTGTGAAATATGATACACGTATAAACGAGTTGTCGAATCTTTTCGACCGACATAGCCCGGAGAGGACGATTGAGAATCATCCATTTTGCCTTAAGAAGACCAAAAGCTCGCTCGACATCTTTTCTTGCAGACTCTTGTAGCTTCTTGAATATCTTTTCCTTCGGGTCAGTGGGATATTTATATGCTTTAACAAACGTTGAATACGTAGGATAGATTTCATCGGTAAGATAATATCCACGTTTGTAAAGTCTCCATTTACATAAAATGAACTGTTTGGCGCCGTTCCATTTTGCTGCGTAAGATACAATGGAGACTGATTCAAAACATTGATATCGTTGTTTGCACCGGGAGGACCAAAAAACGAATGCCAAATCCACAAATCGTATGAAGCGACGGCTTCAAGCATAATAGTCGGGTATTGGTGATCACCTCGCTTATATTGGCCTTTCAAATGTTTAGGACAATTTCGCCAAACGAAATGTGTACAATCAATGCTACCAAGCATTCCAGGAATGTGATGTTTTTCTTCATGTGCCTCGAATAAGCGTGCAATGTCATGGGATGTCGGCCTACGTAAGAACTCTCGACCATATAATTCAATAACCGCATGGCAAAAATGATCAAGGCATTCTCCTATAAAAAAA
>LBNU01036202.1:1761-34485 GCA_014162995.1 Artemisia annua | reverse complement strand
GGAGGACCAAAAAACGAATGCCAAATCCACAAATCGTATGAAGCGACGGCTTCAAGCATAATAGTCGGGTATTGGTGATCACCTCGCTTATATTGGTCTTTCAAATGTTTATGACAATTTCGCCAAACGAACTGTGTACAATCAATGCTACCAAGCATTCCAGGAATGTGATGTTTTTCTTCATGTGCCTCGAACAAGCGTGCAATGTCATGGGATGTCGGCCTACGTAAGAACTCTCGACCATATAATTCAATAACCATATGGCAAAAATGATCAAGGCATTCTCCTATAAAAAAAAATATAATGAAAACTTTTTAAAAAATATAACGAAATTTTTTTTAAAAAAATAACGAAAACATTACAAAAAAAATAAATAAAATAATAACGAAAGCTTAAATAGCAAAAAATGAGAATGTTAACCTGACGTTCTTCGTGCCATGTTTAAATAGTCATCAAATCTATCCGGAGGTTCACCCGTTGCGAGTTGCCGAATGGCCGATGTGCATTTTTGTAATGCCGTGAAACTTTTTTTTCCCCTCGCGTCTTGGCCCTCTTGAAACCATTCGAATCTCGCTTCAATAGCACCAACAATTCTTAAAACAAGCTTTTATTCATACGAAACCTATCACGAAAAACATGGTCGGCAAACTTTGGTCGTTCGACGAAATAGTCACTCATTAGAGTTTGTAAAGCTTTTTCACGAAAACGGGTGACAGACTCCCGAGTTTCGGTAGAGCTTGCCGTGTCTTCAATGGAATCGTACACGGCTAAAAAGGTTGATAGGGTACTACCTGTGGATAACAATAGTTCGAAAGAGTCGGCGGGAATAAATAACTCTTCGGATGAAGAAGAGGATGAAAACATTGTATAAAAGATTTTTTGTGTGAAATATGTGAATTGTTTGTGTGATTTGTAGGTAATTTATAAAGTTTTTTTTTTTTTTTTTTTTTTTTTTTTTTTTTTTTCTTTTAGCCAACGGCTTTTTTCCTTCCCAACGGTCCAATTCATAAATGAAATTCGTCTATGCCGTTGAGGCAAATATTGCCGCTCCCTTCCATACCTACACCATACCGTATGGGTGGTAATTGTGTTCACCGGCGGTATGGATCCAAACCGCATGCATACCGAGACCATTGTCACTACCCAACTAGTTGAGGATTTATTATTTTATTGTTGAAAGGGTAACATAGACACACTCACGTTGTGTTCTTGAGTTGATTTTTGGGGAGAAAGGAAATGATTAAGGGAGGAAGTTAGTCAAACATGTGTTCCTGAGTTTTTTTAGGAAGGAAATAGGAGAGAAAAGAAATGATTGAGGAAGGAAAGTGTTTGTGTTTTTGGGGAGGAAGATGATCCGTCCATTTTTAGGAGGAAGAGGGAAGAAAAGAAGTGATTGAGGATCACTTCTTTTTTTTTAATGAAAAAGTCGAGAACCCCATTAGATGACTAGTATGACCTTACATGACTGACATCTTGCTTTTTAAGGTTGTATTAAACGACAAAATACTTTCACAAGAAATGAGTGTCTGATGGTGAATGGCTCTGTTTGATGATGTGTTTTCACATGGTAAAAGTATTTTCTTGAACAAATTCACAGGCCAAGTCAAAGCAGTAAAAACGCTTTGTTTATATTAGAGCATTGATATTGATATATAGACTTAAAATATAAGCCTAATTTCATTTCTAAACAATTCATCATTTGACACATCACATGCATAATTTCTCACTCCTAATCTCCACTTTTGATTTTGACACATGTTTTGATCTTGTTATTAGGCACATCTTTAGACATAAATTTTAAGCATGAGTATCATTTTCCTTTATATTAAAGATAATTCTTTCTATTTATTCTTTCCTAAACGTATCAATATGTATCAAAGTATTAGTCAATAATCACCTATGATCTATTTTTGTACAGTGGCCTTTTCGATCAGTCCACGTCGAAGCATCGAGACGGACATGTAAACATTCTTTGTACTCACGGCCTTCATTATATTCTGTTGACTCTAACCATTAAGCTTCCATCGTGAAGACATCATCACGACATCACCTAATAAGACAAAATGATAAAGCCGACCCAAAAACGAGTCTTCTATTTAACGCAATTGGATTTATGTCTTGGACGGGATGTAATAGTCACTAAACCTACCAACTTTTTGTTAACGTCACATTATCATTCAACACATTATTAAGCTTACTACCAAACAATCGTAATGATGACCACCAACCAAACATATAAAAATATCTCGCTTTAAACAAAGAAGGTTAGTCGTATCAATCTTGATTTTGCATTCAGAATGGCAACTTGCAACCTTTAATTGTAGTCTCAAATGTGTCTTATGATCTACAATACACTATTTGTAGTTTTTTGGGACAAACGATTTAATTGTAGTCTCAAGTGTGCCTTATGATCTACAATATACTACTCCGTATTTGTAGTTTTTTTGGGACAAAAGACAGAAGAAAGTAAATGATCGTGTCGAGTTTGACATTGAATCACACCTCACACGTGACCCAAATTTGCCATGACCCTTGCACTTTGACTATAGACCGATATAAATTTGGATTTTCATTTATGTAGTTAATAAGAAGAGACTAGAGAGAACTCGGGGTTCAAGTGGATTAGTCGACCAAAAAGTCAGAAATCATTGTTATCAAAAAAAAAAAAAAAAAAAAAAAAAAAAAAAAAAAAAAAAAAAAAAAAAAAAAAAAAAAAAAAAAAAAAAAAAAAAAAAAAAAAAAAAAAAGGAAGAAGAAGAGAGAACTCCTAGCTGGTTACGGCTTAACGCATAATCATAAAAATTAGTTGTCTTCTTCTGGTTACATACTTCTCTATTTATTTGCGTTCACCTAAACCATATCAGCTGAAATTCCTGTGAAAGCCTAAAGAGAAAATAAGAACCAAACACAGCCATAAAGATGTGTTAGTCCCAAACCTTATAAACAGATCTAATTCCATTAGCGATCGAGTTCACATATATAATCAATACCTCATCTAGTCATATGCTGCATCTTAACAATCATTGATCATTTAACCTTTATATACACAATCAATATGTATAATTCGTAATCGCCAGTGTTCACATCAGTTTACAAGGCCACAAAGGTATGGTAAGTTTCTGACAAATCTACCTTCGAAAAACTAACGGCAACACATGGCATTACTCATTAATCAACACATACAATAAGTAATCCATAGCAAAAATTAGTTCATATTATCACAATATCACGCCAATTGTTGCATGCATTTTAAGCAATATCAATCATATGAAAATATATTTATCCTTTACAGCAATAAAAAACATTACGAGTTCAACATCTGAGACGTAAGGATCAAAATATGATTCTATCAGTACCTTCACAAAGATATGAATCCCTTAACTTTAAAGATTTCTGGATATTATAAGATTTAATCAGCTACACAATAAACATCTAACATTAAATATACGTATAATTAAAGATACTTATATACACAATAAACATCTAACAATCTAACATGCTATATCGAAATCATTAAAGATACTAATAATTACCTTAAACTATCAGTTTCGACATACAATATTTATGCTATCACCTCCAAAGAAATGCTTATGAATCAACTCAACGCCGTCATGTTTTTGTATCCATTATTTTCCAATGATACTGGTAAATTACTACTCTTTCTGTCTCAAATTAAATGTCCACTTACAGAATGCAAGAAACACGGTTTTAACAATGTACAATCAAACAAACAACTAAAACATATCGTATGTATCATGAACTAAAAACTGTTGGTGGGTCAATCCAATATGAGCTTCATTATATTTTACATTTTTCTTTTGATGTTGTTGATGAAAGAGGTATTATCACCAACCGGGGCTTGCTCCAGTGGTATCAGTCCCCCACCGCAAACGCTCAGTTGACCGGTCAAGGAGGGCCTCTTGGAGAAAATGGCCTGGGTTCAATCCCAACTCCTGACTAATTAGGTCAATGAGAATAGGTGATCATTGCCTGGGGCCGGGTCCGGTTGGCATCAAAAGATGCATGAGATCGGGATGTTCCCACCGATTTACACCTTTTGGAGATGAAAGAGGTATTATCATTATGGTATTGCTCATTTTGGTGTCCGCATTACACACCACGATATATATTTACGGCATGTCTCTTGGATTCTATGATGTACGCTCTGCCAGTAATGCGAGTTTAGAACAATTATCTGAACACAAGTCTTGCTCATTAATTTAGCCAGATTGTAACTAACTAGCTTTGATTAGGCATCAACTACTAGCAGCTTTGTTATTGACAAGGTGCATTGACATAGGAATGCATAATAAAGCATGTTTACATTTTGGACAGCAAATATATTATACACACACATGAAGTACTACTATTTGTTAATACAAGTTATATGTGAACAACAATGTGAAAGTGGTTCACTTATTTTAGATTTGCTAGCTTATGCATGCCAAACCAAACTTGCTTAATTAGCCTAATGACATAATAACCTGGGAAGATGAATCTCATGATCCAACTCTAGCCAACTTGAGACAATAAATTGCGTGTCATGGAGCGTGGTGTGCACTTGCCATTCAAAGGTTGAGCCTTTGGCAAGGTGAGCCCATGACCGACGCTCATATCAACCAACTCTTCATTAATTCGTTCCCAATCAAAACACTGTATAAGCAAACCCAATGTCAATCCAACCATACGCAACCTCATTCCTTCACCGGGACATGTCCTCCTTCCCGAACCAAATGGTTGGAACTTAAAGCCATGTCTTGTGCTTTCTGTCCCTTGGAACCTTTCAGGATTAAAGGTTTCAGGGCCAGTCCACAAGTTAGGGTCATGATGAATGACCCATTGATTGACGAGTAGCATGGTACCACCTGGAATGTGATATCCTCCGATGACACAATCTTTCGATGACTCATGAAGTAGTAGTAGTGGGGCTTGGAGGGTACATTCGCAAAGTCTCATTAATTCACAATACAACGGAGATAAGGCAAGCTAGCCAAGTCTGATTCATCAAGAAGACGGTCCTTTCCCACGTGATTGTCGATTTCTTTCTGTGCCTTGTTTAGAACATGTGGATGGTTGAGCAATAGTGAAAAAGCCCATTCCATAATTGTAGCAGAAGTATCGGTACCAGCTGCTAATAGGTTCTAATCATCAACATGAATACACATATAATAAGTACAAAGGTCTAGCCACTTGAAAACACACATATATATAGTTTTTTCGGAGAAATATATAAATAGGATTTGATCTTAATTTGTAACGCCCCCTCAAAGCCGAAAGCAATGGACTACCTATAGGTATCCTTCCTAGATTCAACTTATAAAGAAAGTGGTGGAAGGATAGCAAAAGCCCACCACTCCAAGCTTATAAGGAGCTCAAATGTCTTAAATCCTACCGACGTAGGACGGGTTGTTACATACCAATACAAAGCTTCTAATGAGTTGGTCAGTGTAGTATTCTGGATCAGTTTCTTGTAGTTTAAATAACATTTCAATCATGGTGTTTCCCTTCTTATTGTTGGTTTCTTTTCTAAGTTCCACAATTAATCCTTGAAAGAATGTTTCTCGCTTTTTTTGCAAAGCAATCATCTTCTTTTCGACTCCATTAAAACCTAAACATCTTAAAAAAGGCAAATGATCCTCTAAATTTGAAAGACCTCCAATCAAAAACATCTCCTTTACTATCCCATAAAACTCTTTTCCCTCATCCTCCAGAACACCACCAAAATACCTTTTTCCAGAGATCATTCTCATCATTACGTTTAACGTCAACTCGTTAAATATTGTATATAGGTACACTGGTGAGGAACATTCATAGAAGAGCTTCTCTATCGTGAGTCTGCCTTCGTCAGCACGTATGTTATGAAACTCGTTAAGGCGTTGAGTGGACAAAATCTCCATAGTGGCAAGACGTCTAAGGTTGCGCCAGTGGTCACCATATGGCGCCCAAGCAAGGTGGCTGTAGTTGCATCCAAATATCTTGCCATAGAGCCAACGAGGACGGATAGCGAATATAACGTCATTCTTAGTGAAGATTTCTTCGGCTGTGGAGGGAGAGGACACCAAGAGGACATTTCGGGATCCAAAGCGGAGAAAAACTATTGGACCGTGTTTGGCTGAGACTTTGGCAAGTGTTTTGAAGAGAGGTTTTTTCAAGAGGTACAGATGTCCGATTATCGGAATGTCTGGGAAGACGGTGGGTGGAAGGTTCGAAAACTTGTGTTTATGTAAGGTGGATATAAGAAAAGAAGCAATGAGTAGTGCAATGGCTATGAAGAGAGGATCCATGATGAACTTAAACAATTAAGGGTGTTTTTAGTTCGAATATATGTGTTTTAATATTCATTTACATGCATGCTAATTCATGTTGTATATATTCACAAGCATATGGGTACTGTTCGGGTAGGTACGTACGTCTCTTCCTTGCTATTCTAGCACTCACAAGCATATATATGGGTGAGGTTATAATTAACAAGTTTACTAAAACAACTTGTACAATATTCAAAAAAGCATGCATAATGTTTAAATGTCAAAAACTATAACGATTGAAATAAAATGAATGTGAATTTCATATCGGTTTTTATTTATAAGTTTTTAGCAAGCATTCAAAACCATCTAGCTTCTCTTCTTGCACAACTCTAATCAAATTTAATACTACAATTCATAAGTTTGCCCCAAAAGCTCACATTCTCATACGAGGACCATGTTATGTTGTGGACCTCCGAAATGATAGTTACCATTTATATGTGATATATAGAATTTCATGGTACATTGGTACGGGGACCATGTTATGTCGTGGACCTCCCAAATGATAGTTACCATTTATAAGTGATATATAGAATTTCATGGTACATTGGTACGAGGATCATGTTATGTCGTGGACCTCCCAAACGATAGTTTACATTTTTATGTGATATACAGAATTTCATGGTACATTGGTACTCATATCGGGGTAAAGATTTTCATGTTACTTGTATGCTTTTATAACTCGGCTACCACTTCCATAGTTATGCTTTGTTTTCTCGGACGTTGCCAAGAATAAGCTCATTTAAATCTCTAGATTCAGGTCACGTTTCCTATTTTCTATGACGAGTTGCATTTGCATCATAACACCCGTTAGTGAGTTATTGTTAAGAAAAAGTAATTAACCTGGCGCCTTAGACACAGTCGATGCTTTCTATGTGACATTACGTGAGTGGCATCTTGCTTTCAAGGGTGTATTAAACGACAAAGTTACTTTCATAAAAGTCGGGTAATTAAACAATGTCTAATCCGGTGAATGGTTCTGTTTCATGAAGTGTTTTCACATTGTAAGTCAAAAGTTAGAAAAAAGCTTAATTTATATTTGGAATAACTCTTCAAATCTTTTTCTTTTCTAAAAGTATGATAAATGTTGTTGCAGTACTAAAATAATTTTGAACCCATGCATACACGCACGAGATTGTTACATATTTTTTATTATTATTATTTTTTATTTTTTCTTTATTTATTTATTTATTTATTTATTTTTAATAAATTATGGAAACGTATTCATATTTATATAGTTATACTAGCCTATAAACCCGTGATAAATCACGGGTGGCTTATAAAAAGTTAGAAAATATAAATTAAAAAAGCAAAAACCTAACAAATATTAATTCTCAGATAATATTGTGCATTTTCATAAAAAAAAAAAAAAGTAAGTGAACGTTGAATTTGTTAAAAATAACAAAGAAGAATAAGTCAAGAAACGAAAAACGTATAATGTGAAACATAAGTTCGTATAAGATAGCTAAAATAGAAATAGCTATTTAATTGTACAGCGGATCAAATCTTTTGTGCACGTATCGGTTTTCAAACAAAAATTTCATTATGTATTAGTACTGATTAATTGTTTGTATATATTTTTGTTAGACGAAAGATTTGACATTTTAAATTGACATGATTTTGATGTTGATATTGTTTAAATTTAACCATTGATATCATGTTCAATAGCACGTAATGATTTTTGAAAGTAATTCTTTTCCGAATTCCTTATTAAAACTTTAAAGAAGAATTACATATGTCATTGTCATATTACAATCTCGTGTATTTATTTTCATCTCACGGTAACTTGTAGAGCCATGCTTTTATTTTACTATTTATATTCATGTTAATATTAATTTTAGATGTATTTAATTTTTAAACCTCGTGTACACACGTATTAAACTTATAAAGACTAAGGTCGTGTTATTGAACGTGGATGCTAAAATTAATAATTTTTCGGATATCTTTACTTAGTCTCATAAAGAAGAAAAACATGAGTCATTCGTACACGTACAATCTCGTATATTCATTTACATATCACAGTTACTCGTGATTTCATTTTAATATTTATATACGACAACAACATTATTATTATTATTATTATTATTATTATTATTATTATTATTATTATTATTATTATTATTATTATTATTATTATTATTATTATTATTATATAAAGTTTATGGGATATTTGTTAAATTTTTAAAGTTATAAAAAAATATGAAAACTGATAAGTATATTAAAAATCCATATCATTTAATTAAAATTTTACATCCAAACTATTATTAATTTGCCCCTCATTTTTGTGGTTTTTTTCTTTACAAAATCGACAAATGTGTTTTAATACATATTGATATCGTTAGATGAAATTTAGATGTGTTTGACCAAGTTGAAGATAATTTTGACTTTTATTAGTCAATTAGAAGATTTGATTTCAAAATTTAGCTCCCTCATTAGTCAACAAAAGATTAATATCTACTTTTTGTATCTTTCTCTTATTATAAAAGATACTAGCCAACTAATAAAACCCATATTATAACTTTAAAACAATATAATTATAATTCCAACTTATATAATAGAGGGTTTTTTAATAATGACATGGAACGATGAAGTGTAATATGACATGTCAAAAAGAAATGTGACGTGACATTGATAAATATATAGAATGTGTATATAGTTTAAAAGATAATTTTAATTACCTTCCTAAATTAGTGTACAAATTTTTTATTTCACGTCCTTTGACTATAAACTTTCAATGCTATATATATTTAAAATATATATAGATCAGCATAAATATATGCAAAACACATACTAAGTCGTACTTTGCAAAATTATATTTATTATGTTCGTTTTTTCGTCATGATTAATACAAATATAAATATATTTTTTTTTACATATGTAAAATGTTTATTATTTAGGTAAAACCATGTAGGAGGTGTATTTATTTATTTATTTTTTAAAGATTCAACTTTTAATTTGCACCCTTACTTAATATTAATATTCATCATATGATAATTATACTAGACGATTACCCGCGCATATCGGCGATAGTGTATAATAGCGTTAATTTGTTTTTGTGTATTCATTTTGTTTTATCTCGTATATATGGGTGTCAGTGAGAGTGGAGAAAATTTGTTGATTAAATTGTAGTTAAGTATTTAAATAATTAATAGATTGTATTACCTCTTATAAATAAGAGTAATTTCGTAAAAATAAATAAATAAATAAAAATTTGGAGAAAAAAAATAAAAAGTAAATAAAACCTCTCTTTTTTAAGTGTTTAAGTAAGATCAAAGTCTGAACCATTTTCTCTTTATATGTAGTAAAGATAATATATGAATTAACGAATATGACAATCATATACTTGTTCTTAAAATAATCAAATCAACATTATGACCAAATTTAAAAATTATACAGTGTCATTGTTTTAAAATAAGATCAAATATTATTTTGGGATAATTATCTAAATGCCTCAGTTGCCCTAAGGTCGGGTTTTTTTGGACTTTTTTTTTTTTTTTTTTTCCAAAACTAGACCGGGCAACTATCAACTTGAATTACCCAACCATGTGTCGTCATGTGTCCGACATTTTTTTTTTACCAAAGTAGACCAGTTGCCCAATTGTTATACCCAAGTAGACCAATTGCCATATGACTCATCACCCTTGTAATCATTGAAGGCACACTTGTCGCTTACTAGGGATAGTTGCCCAATTGTTCAGGGCAAACCGGTCTAGTTTGGAAACGAGAAAAAAAGAGGTCCAAAAACCCCCGACCTTGGGACAACTGAGGCATTTAGATAATTCCCTNATGTGTCGTCATGTGTCCGACATTTTTTTTTTACCAAAGTAGACCAGTTGCCCAATTGTTATACCCAAGTAGACCAATTGCCCTATGACTCATCACCCTTTTAATCATTGAAGGCACACTTGTCGCTTACTAGGGATAGTTGCCCAATTGTTCAGGGCAAACCGGTCTAGTTTGGAAACGAGAAAAAAAGAGGTCCAAAAACCCCCGACCTTGGGACAACTGAGGCATTTAGATAATTCCCTATTATTTTTATATCACCTTATACTTGTATTATATGCATGTATACAATTATCGTACCTAATTGTTAGATACGATATTTTATTTTACTGAAAATTTATTTTGATATGAAACTTTATCTTTCCTTATTTTATATGTTACTACGATAATATATGTTAAATACTATAAACTTTATATTTGTATAAAAATAGTTTAAACTTAATCTTAGTACTTTCACCATTTTACAAATTTAGGTAACCAACTTATTTTATTACCAATATAGCTATTGAAACCGGCTACTTTTTTACGATATAGTAAATATGACCTGCTAATTTTCCAAGATATATATATATATATATATATATATATATATATATATATATATATATATATATATATATATATATATATATATATATATATATATATATATATATATATATATATTTAATTTTCACGTGTCATATCCAACTATTAAATGGATTGGGTTTCTTCTAGCAGGTTGAGTACCCACCCTTTTAGCACCTAAAGACCTTATATCTTCCCCAACATACTTTTCACTTCTTTCACATTATCTCTCTCATTCACCACCATTCCCCTCATCACCACCGCAATCTCACCGCCCCTGAAATCTCCACCATTGAATTGCTCCACCACAGGAACACCACCACTACCAAACCACACAACCAACAAAACCCCACCACCACTGTAACTCCTCAACCACCAAAACCCCACCACCACAAAGCCAACCACCACCAGGTAAAAAATAGATTTGTAGATATTTTTTTATGGATATGAGTTTACATAAAGTTTTTGGTTTTTTCATGTTTGTTGTATACTCCTATAGTCTAGAGAGGTTAGAACAAGAAAAACCAATTTTATAGCAAAGATATGTTCGTTTCAGTTTATGGTGGTTTGTCAACAAGTTATCCATGTGGTTAAAGTTGGTCTCTGTTAGTGTGTTTGGTTGGTGATTGTGTGATATGTGCTTCTGGTTGTGGTTAAACAGTGATGAAAAACATCACTAATAGTAATGCAAGGTTTTGGTTTTCATGTTGGATAAAGGTTTTTGGTTGTTGGTTTGTAAGGCTTTGGATTTTGGTTAATTTGAATTTTTGCCTTTTTGATTACAATTAATGGGGAGGGTGAGGATGAAAGATCGAGTATTTGTATGAAAGATTATTGTATTTGTAATGTTTGCCGGAAAATTGAGCTTTCTGGAAAAGATGGAGACGCCAGAAAATTTATCGGAGAAGATGGTGGTTGCCGGATTCTAAGGTCGGAAGTTGTAGGTGGTGATGACGTAAAGTCACACATAAGCATAAATATGCCACATAAGCTAATTCATAAGAATAAAAATGAAAAGAAAAATGCCAAATAAGCCTAGTTTGCCGGTTCACCAAGTAACCGGTTACCAAATTACCCAACTTTGAACATTTTTAAACCATTTAATACCTAACTTGGTAATATAATAAGTTGGTTACCTAAATATGTAAAATGGTGAAAGTACGTTGCTAATAAATAGACTTAACCATTTATTTTATTAATTGATGTTTTCAAATCTTTAGAAGGTGTGATTAAAAGTTTTACAACTATTGTGCAATGTTGCATGTATCCAAATTGTCTAAGTTAAAACTTTATTATAATATATCAACTTCATTATATATAAATTCATAGAACCAAACCATCCAACGAACGGGTACGGGATCTAGTTATAATTTTTATACTAAAATTTATGAAATGTAGTTTTACTATTGATGATCTTTAAATTATATTTCATAAATGCACAAATACCCGTTTAGGTTTGCTACAAATTCAAAATTTCCCCTTAACCCTAAAGTTTTATATTTTGATACCCTATATATTCGCAAGAAACAACTGAACAATGCTTAGGGCTGAACATTGGGAAGTTTCAATGGACACCAAAGGGTGTACGGAGCATGGTTTCTTTGCCGATTTAAACCTTTTAAAGAAATTTTGATATATAACAAATTAACCTTGAAACTAATTAAGATTTAAATTGTTGCTCATTTATGTAATCTTTCTTATTATCGTTAATACTCTTTATTCTGAAAATATATTTACACTTTTTCGGTAGCTACAAATGAATGTTTTTTCACCCGTTGCAACGCGCAGGCAGATATATCTCGTTTTCACATAAATTCGACCAAGATAAAACTATCTTGGAAAAAAGACTCGGATGACCACATTAATGCTATCTTTTTCGTTTCACGTTGCAATTAATAGCCAATATTTCATCTTGACACGTCTTCCACAACTTTATTATTATGATAACCAACTTTACAACTCATGATAGTTACTTTTGCTAAACTTATTTGATATGACATGCATGATGAAATAAAGCCTACATAAAAAAGTTATTCTAGGCCAAATATTGTCTACCTTAACTTTGTATTATCACATTTGCAATCTTGAAGTTTGATCATCACAACATGAAGTTTATTTATAGACTTATGTGCTTATATTTCATAAGCTTAACTTTTTCATCGTATTTTCAAAATTGTAAGCTTATATAAGTTTGTTATGACATAATAAACTTATATAAGCTCCAAAATTTCAAAAGCTAGAAAAGTAAGACTTATGAAATGCTAAAACACAAGCCGAAGACAAATAAACTCATAAGCCCTTATATTAGCTTAATCAAACACTATTTAGTCATTTCCAGACGCTAGTGGATTGGAGCTATCATACCTTNAAAAAAAAAAAAAAAAAAAACTAACTTCATTAACACAAATGTAACACCACCACCGGATATCCCACTCCTTTCCGACCAAAACCCCACAAACCCGACACCCACCAGAGACGCCACGCGCCGACGAAGGATAACTGTTGCCTTTGGTATTTTGTATATTTTATGGCGACTTCCTGGCTATTTGGACCACCACCTCCGGCGAGTAGAGGTCCCCCTCACTGTCTTGAGCCCGATCCAGGTAGCCCCGCCACCACCATTGTCGTTTTTGACCGTTGTTGACCACTAGAATTTCTTTTGGGCAGTTGCTTTGGTCTTTCTTTAAATTTTATGTTCTCTTTTGCTTTTCATCTTTCTCTTAAAAGCCACTTATCTTATATCCCCATTTTTACCTTACTTTTGTGGTTAGTTTAGCATATTGACCCTCGTTTGCTCTAGACTTTTCCTTCTTGCGGCCTCCATGAGCTAGGTTTCATAGATTTGTTAAATAGCAATGGTTACTTGATGTCATGTCATAGTGTAGGGGTGGACGTGTCTAGGGAGACTAGGAGAGATAGAAGATTAGCAAGCACCCGTAAGATTAGGGTGAGTAGTTGGAATGTAGGAACTTTGACTAGTAAGTTTTATGAGTTAGTATGCAGTGAAAAGGAGAAAAGTGGACATCGCATGCTTTCAAGAGACTAAATAGAAGGGGTCGCGTGCGAGAGACGAAAACCGATACAAGCTATAGTAGTTGGGATCAGTATAACATCAAATAATGTGAATATTTCTATATAAAATTCCCATGTTATTGCCTCGTTTAATATAGTTTTTATATTAATCTGGCACTTAATTCATTTATATTTACATTCCAGGATAATCGAGGCGTTGGAACAGAAAAATGTGAGAAATGGCCAAAATAGACAAAGTATATTCAAAAGACACTTAAGGCGTAAGTGACATGATGGACTTACGCCGTAACATATTATGATGGCCAAAGAATTATTTAAGTCTCAAGAAACTTATGGCGTAACTAAGTTATTGAGGTTTTAGCGCAAGATTGGAAGAAAATTTTAACGAGAGTTTTACGGCCTAACTTGTCCATTTGGTTACGCCATAATATTGGTACATATGGTGGAAGAGTATAAGATGACGAAGACTTATATCATAAGTCGATGGATGGACTTACGCCGTAATTAATACCTTGGGTGCGAAGGTCTTAAAGTCCATGGGCTGAAGCGGTAAATTCTATTAAGTTAATATTAATCTCAAGGACTACAAGTAAAACGTAAAGAACGAAGGAGGACTGAAGTTGGATAATTGTTAAGATGATTATATATTAGTCAAGGACTAGAAATAAAAATGACAAGAGCGGTCGAGGGTCTTTTGCGGGCAATTCACTTAATCATAATAATCTCTTATATAATAAAACAAAACCCCTAGTGGGTACTTTGTCATTTTGAAAAAAAAAGAATATTTCCTTATTAGGTAATATGTTAATTATTATTTAATTTATAAGTTTTTAAATTTGTTTTGTTGATATACTATACAAGTAGAAGATAAATATAAAAAATATAGATAAGATTTAAATGATTATCTTTAATCATAAAAAACTACAATTAAAAATCATAAATCAAAGAAAATAAAAATTAAATTATTTATTTTTTAATAAATAAAAATATATCATTCAAAAATTCTTTTAAAAAACCCGCGCGTGCGCGGGCATTATACCTAGTTATATCTATATACTAAGACCCAAAAAAGTCAAATGGTCAAACTTACTTTCTACAGTGATTTTCACGTCTACAGTACTCGAAGGCAATTCTTTCTTAATTGACGGGCTGTTAATTGGTCGTATGGGATTAGTCACGGTTTCCTATTGGCAAAAAAAAAAAAAAAAAAGGAAACATTTATCTACTCCAGAAATCCAGAAGCTACCATTTCTAGTAGAAGCTCACATCACGGCGTCTTCTTCTACTACCAACTACCTAAAAGAAAACATCATCGCCTCTTCTTCTGCTAATACGACCATCGCCGCTCCACTTCGTTGTCCATCGACCGTCATCACCGTTAAATAGACAGGCTCGTCATGCTAGAAGGTCAGTGTATGTACCCAACTTCTTGAAGTTTTAGTTTTAGTATCAAGTATCTTTTACTTTACATTCTGAGGCTTTTTTCTATTGCTTACACTTTTTTTTTTTTTTTTTTTTGGATCAGAACTCAGTGAACAAGAAGTTCATTATATGATGGAGAGATATGAGCTGGATGTTGACATCGGGTAGGTGATTAACAGTTTTAGCGGCCGTTTAGGATTGCTTTATGCTTGCCTTTTATATTAAAAAACAAAAGTGGATGATCATGCAAAAATAAGCAATCAAAACAATCCTTGAGTGTTTGGAACTTTGAGATTATTATTATTTTTTTTGTAGCTTTAGGAATGGTCGGAAAAGCTTGAGGTGATTTGGAAGCTGAAGGAGAGGATGAGGATGAGGCCAAAGTTAGCTACATTTTTTTTTGTCTATCTATCGTTATTGTTTTTTTAGCACTTATATATTGTCGAATTCTTCGACACAATTATGTGGTTAAAGAAGCTGTGCATTGATGTTGAGGTCAACAATGGTTATAAGAAATCTTCCACTGGTATAAATTTTTTACCTTTTATAAATGTCTTGGTTCCTTTTTATTGAATAGTTTGTTTCAGCAACGAACAATACAGACACGGCTTCAGTGGCATATAAAAGTAAGAAGATGAAAAACAGGTGATTTCTTAATATTACTTATCGATTATATGTAGGCTTAAGCCAAAGTATGATATAGTCTTTTTCTTTGTAGTTAGTTCATTGTAAAACCGATTATGTGGTTGTTGCAAACACAAACGGCATTTTCGACATTAGATTTGCATATCGAAAAACGTGATCTGTTTGATACTTTTTTAATTTACTTCATAGTTTGCAAAAGGGTGAAGGCCGAATATACGTAACAAACTTTTTTAAATTTACTAATATACGTAACATACTTATTTTATTCTCAACATACGTAATATACTTTTAAATACTTACCAATGTATACTACCACTTATAAAAGTTATAGTTTTGATCCTTGTCGTTTGCGTTGACTTACACCGTTAGTCCGTTGACATTTTTTCACTTAAAAAAGTTACAGTAATGGTCCCCTGACTTTTGCATTGACTTTTACCGTTAGTCCCTTGACATTCTTACGTTTTCATACGTTTTTTTGTCTTTATAAGTTTTTGTCCGTTTTATACGTTTTTGTCTATTTTTATACTTTTTCATACGTTTTTATCTGTTTTTATCCGTTTAAATACGTTTTTGTCTGTTTTTATGCGTTTTCAACCGTTTTTATACGCTTTCATCCGTTTTTCTTACGTTTTCATACGTTTTTATCCGTCTTTATACGTTTTTGTCCATTTTATACATTTTCATTGATTTTATAAGTTTTTATGCGTTTTGTCTGATTTTATATGTTTTTATTCATTTTCATCCGTTCTTATACGTTTCCATCACTTTTGTAAGTTTTATCCGTTTTCATCCGTTTTCATCCATTTTATTTGTTTTATACGTTTTTATCCGTTTATGGATGATTCTTGCCACTACACGTACCCGAATAAACGTTCATGATAAAGTTGTGTCATAGAAGTTGGAAATGAGAAAGTAATCATTAATACAGATAAAATTAAAAAGGGTAACGTAAAACATGATGCATCTGTTTTTGTTATTTAGACTTTTAATGCACCTTGTAATGTTAGTGTGCAGGATGAACAGGAATCAGAGAACCACATATTCAAGATTGAAACAGACATTTTCTCACATGACTCACCGATTTGCAGAGAGTTAGCTGAATTAATTATCCCATTCATGTAGAGAAAGATGTTTTCACATGCGAAGTCGATGCGGCTAAAACATGGGATTGAGTATATGGTCGCAAATTCCTGATGATAGAAAACCATGGCCGACGGAAGAAGAAGAAAAGAAAATTCCAGAAAAGATACGTGCAATGATTAAGTTTGAGGATGAGGTTTTGCATTTCTGTGACCCTATTCAAAACTCAAAAAAGGATATTCTTTTAGAATTTAGCCGTCGTATGACTGGAAGGAAGATGGTTTTGGCAATAGTGAGCCAAATGAGTCAAATCGATCTAATGATGGCATGAAGCAAGAGCATACGGTGTATGACCCTCAAGGCCCATATGGCGTAAGCCCCTGCGAAAGTACCTATATACACAATAAACATCTAACTTCTAAATCGAAATCATTAATAATACTTATAATTAGCTTAAACTATCAGTTTCGACATACAATATTTATGCTATCACCTCAAAAGAAATGCTGATGAATCAACTCAACGCCGTCATGTTTTTGTATCCATTTTCCAATGCTATTGGTAAATTACTACTCTTTTAGTCTCAAATTAACAATGTACAATGAAACACAGTTTCGTATGTATCATGAACTAAAAACATTTCGTATGTATCATGAACTAAAAACTGTTGGTGGGTCAATCCAATATGAGCTTCATTATATTATACATTGTTCTCTTGATGTTGTTGATGAAAGAGGTATTATCATTAAGGTATTGCTCATTTTGGTGTCCGCATTACACACTATGATATATATTTACGACTTATGTCTTGGATTCTATGCTGTACTAATGCGAGTTTATTAAAATTGTCTAAACACAAGTCTTGCTCATTTAGTTAGCCAGATTGTAACTAACTGGCTTCGATTAAGCATCAACTACTAGCTAGCAGCTTTGTTATTGACAAGGTGCATTCAGGGACGGAGCCAGAAAGAAATATGATCGGGTGCACAAANAAAACATGGGATGAAATTGAGTATATGGTCGCAAATTCCTGATGATAGAAAACCATGGCCGACGGAAGAAGAAGAAAAGAAAATTCCAGAAAAGATACGTGCAATGATTAAGTTTGAGGATGAGGTTTTGCATTTCTGTGACCCTATTCAAAACACAAAAAAGGATATTCTTTTAGAATTTAGCCGTCGTATGACCGGAAGGAAGATGGTTTTGGCAATAGTGAGCCAAATGAGTCAAATCGATCTAATGATGGAATGAAGCAAGAGCATATGGTGTATGACCCTCAAGGCCCATATGGCGTAAGCCCCTGTGAAAGTACCTATATACACAATAAACATCTAACATTCTAAATCGAAATCATTAATAATACTTATAATTAGCTTAAACTATCAGTTTTGACATACAATATTTATGCTATCACCTCAAAAGAAATGGTGATGAATCAACTCAACGCCGTCATGTTTTTGTATCCATTTTCCAATGATATTGGTAAATTACTACTCTTTTAGTCTCAAATTAATATTCACTTACATAATGCAAGAAACACAGTTTTAACAATGTACAATGAAACAAATAGCTAAAAACATTTCGTATGTATCATGAACTAAAAACTGTTGGTGGGTCAATCCAATATGAGCTTCATTATATTGTACATTGTTCTCTTGATGTTGTTGATGAAAGAGGTACTATCATTAAGGTATTGCTCATTTTGGTGTCCGCATTACACACTATGATATATATTTACGACTTGTGTCTTGGATTCTATGCTGTACTAATGCGAGTTTATTAAAATTGTCTAAACACAAGTCTTGCTCATTTAGTTAGCCAGATTGTAACTAACTGGCTTTGATTAAGCATCAACTACTAGCTAGCAGCTTTGTTATTGACAAGGTGCATCATGCATTGACATAGGAAAGCATAATACACTGACCAACTCATTAGAAGCTTTGTATTAGTAAGATCAAATCCTCTTTATATATTTCTGAGAAAAATTATGTATGTGTTTTAAAGTGACTAGACCTTTGTACTAATTATGTTTCATGTCATTGATGATTAGAACCTATTGGTAGTTGGTACTAATACTTCTGCTACAACTATGGAATGGGCTTTTTCGCTATTGCTCAACCATCCACATGTTCAAAACAAGGCACATAACGAAATCGACAATCACGTGGGAAAGGAATGTCTTCTTGATGAAATCCACATGTTCTTATATCGTTAATTTTAGTATTTTTTATTTATGGTTCTTTAGTGCGATCAGGATATATATTCGGGTGCAAAAATTTTTTTTTGTGAAAAATTTTGAGCACTTATATAAGTCATATTTTTTTTACACTAAAAAAACTACGGCCTTTTACATTTTTAGTTCAACGTTGGGGGCAATTTGATCTTTTTGAGGTGGCACTCTAAATAAAAGCGTCAAAAAAAAATTACACTAAAATTTGATTTTCGGGATCATGGAGGGCACCCCTCATCTCCCCCCCCAACTTAACACTTGGGGCGCCCCTGGAGCTGGAGGGTATATCCAGTTTCGGTGAATCAGTGGAGGCACCGCCCCCCCCCCCCCCCCCAAACTTAACACTTGGGTCGCCCCTGGGAGCTGGAGGGTATGTTCGCATTCTCATTCACAATACAACGGAGATAAGGCAAGGTAGCCAAGTCTGATTCATCAAGAAGACGGTCCTTTCCCACGTGATTGTCGATTTCTTTTTGTGCCTTATTTAGAACATGTGGATGGTTGAGCAATAGCGAAAAAGCCCATTCCATACACTACAACAAAATAGCCAACTTTTCATATTTATTAAAGCATACTTTCAGATTATAAAGTGTGTGGAATTGAAAAGTTCACACTTAGCTTGTGTGTGAACTATATTGGTGTAGCAAATAATTTCGCATTTTTAAATGTGAAGATTTATAAAAACTTCACACTTTAAAGTGTGATGGTTTTGAAACAATTTTTCACTTTCAAGTGTGAGATTCTACTTTTTCACACTTTTAAGTGTTAGGATTTTTAAACAATTCTTCACACTTTTAAGTGTGAAATGTTAAATTCTTCACACTTTCAAATGTGAGGATTTTAAAGAAATTCTCCACACTTTCAAACTAGTGTGAGGATTTTAAAGAAATTCTTACACTTTTATAAATGAAGAATTTTAGATGTATATTTTTAACAAATAAATAAATATTTCTGGAAACAAGTTTTAATAATTTCTGAAAATTAAAAAGTCCAATCCCTACCTATATAAAGTACAATTGTGATTGCTATTTTTTAGAAGCAAAAACTCTCCTAAAATTCTATAAAAAGTCCACGTGTAAACCTCACTACTAATAGTAAGTTTTCGAATTTTTTTTAAAGCAATTCGGTTCAGAAAAATTCAAAACAAAATCCCAGGTATGTACAATTATGATTCCTTTTTTAAGAATCTATATAAGAATTCCAATTCGAACTTTTTCATTTGAACATATTGTTTTTTGGTGATGCATTTGTGATGCCTTCTAGGTGTTTGATGTAATGTCTCAACTTTGAAGATTGTGAGGGTATCCCTGCTAAGGTATTTTCTGCCATATCTATGTAATGTAGCTACTTTTTGTTTAATTTAGTCATTTATTTGTGGAGGCTAATTCTATCTTAACATAACTAAATGGGTGTTTGGCAAGATTATTTAAGGCACAATTATGTTAACTGTTAAGTCCATTTGTAATAAGTATTTATCTGGTAGGAGAAACTTGCAGGATTTAACAATCCCACCGAAGTACGTTATAGCCTTTATAGTGGTTGATAATCCTGCATATGCACTCTTTTTGTTATTTTTTGTATCGTATATAGGCATTCAATTGTTTCGTCTTATCTGTCCTAATGTTTCAAGTAATGTTAAATTGCTCCATACTGTTCAATCACACAACAGGCGACGCAGTAACTCATGCAGCAGGGCAGAGAATAAAGCATGTCGTGAAAGGCAAAGAAGGGAAAAGTTGAATGAGAGGTGACCTTTTCCTTTATCAAATTTCCACAATGACAATCATTAGTCTAGATCTTGAGGTGCTTGGAAAATATATAGATAAACAAAATAATTAAACAAATTTTCGTTATTATTTTTTTTTGTAGCAGAGTTGGATGGTCAGTTTGTTAATAATAACCAACATTCAACAAACAAATGTGTGTGACGTTTTTATAGTTATTCGATTATTCAGCTATAATATAGTGTGATTGATTTTGTTTATTGATGGTTTTTGTTTCTTTCAGATTTGTGGAATTAAGCTCTACTTTGGAACCTGACTGGTCTGCAACCACCGATAAGCTAGCTATTATTGGAGATGTTATTCGAGTTCTAAATCAATTAAAAGCTGAATCTCAGGAGTGCAAAAATATGAACGAGAAAATATTGGAAGAGATCAAAACATTTAGGGTTAGTTTGTCAGCTCGCAAACTTGCTACACAGCTTTATTTTCTTCAATAACTTTACCTAGAGATTCTCTTAGTTTTTTGTTTTATGACATGCAAAATTGACAGGCATAAAAGGTTGAACTGCGTAAAGAATAACTTGCATTGAAGGCAAAAAATCCAAATTAGAGCAGCAGGTCAAAACCATGACCAATAATCACCTTCCGCCACCTGGATTTATGTCACCACATCCGGCTGCATATCAGGCTGTAGCAAACAAGATGCCTATTTTTTCAGGTTATGGTTACATTCCAATGTGGGAGTATCTGCCACAAACTATGTGTGATACATCTCATGATCAAGAGCTGAGGCCACCTGCTGCTTAATTGGTAATAATGACAAATTAATGAGAGAATCATTGTCTCATTGTAGTTTGTAAATATGGATGCTTAATCGTTGTCTCTTTGTCGCTTCTCTGCAGGCACAGAACTAGATTGGCCTCGAAGTTCCATTTGGAGCAACAAAACTAGCTTAAAGTCTGAGGTATCAGGAGCATATTGAGTATGCCATGTCCTTTTTCTATATTTTATTTATTAATTATCATCATTATGTCGAGTATTCTAAACCTTGAAGGAGAAACAAATTAAGAGGTTGTTTGATGTGCCTCTTGAAACTGATTACATGATATAAAGTTTTAAGCCTGAGAGATAGGGTATGATAGGAATAGCCAAATACTGTTTGGAGACAAGGGTCATAAGATATTTAAACAGGTGGCAAATTTATCTCAACTTCGGCAGAACTTGCCTGTTGAGATAGTAGTTGGCGACAAAATCATAAGTATTATTTTCTTTTCATCTAAAGTGTGTGTGTGTGTGTGTGTTTGATTCTGGTTCATTTACATGGATTGTTTCTATCTTTAAACAGCTGAAAACAAGGCTCGGTGTGTGTGTGTGTGTGTTTGATTCTGGTTCATTTACATGGATTCTGGTTCCTGTTATTTTTTCCAGGTTTTAAGGGGTGTTTGGTCTGATGCAAACTACAGTTTCAATTGGGCGTTTGGGTATGGATGCTGTTTTTTTGGTGTGTTTGTATATTCTGCAAAACTAGAGTTTCAAGGGGGTGTTTGGGCATGCTGCAATATATATATTAAAGCAGTGTTTAGGCATGGCTGCCGCATTTTTTATGGCTGCAAAACTAAAGTTTTAAGGTGTGTTTGGTTCTGCTAAAAAATTGCAATTTAAAGGGTTGTTTTAGGTCAGTAGTTTATTTATATTACTATGTTAATTGCTAAATTCCTATTTTTTTACAGGTTTTTCTTCCACTTAAAGTAGTTGATTCTCATTGGGTTACAGGTTAATTGGAATGAGATAATTTGGGAGAAAGTTGGTGAATCGGATTATGAAAGGGAGAAGATGAATTGATTATGAAAGAAGGGGCAAGTAATGACCAGAATGTTCATTACGGAAACTGTTTTGCTTTTTATGTAGACAAGGCAGGAGTGGTAGGTTATTTTCATCTGTACGATCTATTGGCAATGTGGGAAAAGTAAAACAACTTAGAATTGGAATAGTTGGTTTTGACAAAGCACAAAGGTGTTTTTCGTATAACTTTTTTTCTTTTTCATACAATATCATTTCATGCTTCTATAATATTTATTAACGTGCATATTTTATGTAATGTCCAGTAAATTGGGTCGCCCTCTCACCAAGAAACTTTCAAGTCGCAAAGCCCCACATCAAAAGTATTACTACAATTACAAGGTCATGTTTCTACATGTACTACTACTACGGATTTTCTTAATACAGGTAATATTGAGTATACAATTACAAGGTTATGTTTATAATTTTGATTATTTTTTTTTCGTATAATCATGATTATTATCTATTACATGCTTCAGATGATGGGCATGATGAGACTTTGGCTGCAGCGAATGCTGCTATTAAGCCTGGTGGTACCGTTCTCTCTGGATGTATTTTAGATTTCTTGATAGTCTATTGTTTTATGTGGTTATAATTGACGGATTGTTAATTGTACGTTGTGCATTGTCCAATTCTTTTTTGGAGGTTGATGGATCCACTTTTCGGTTTTGTATACGTAAAGCAAGAGGTGATGGCCTATTAGCTTTTTAGTATAACATGATTTTTTTCTCAATTCCTTATTGACAGATATATTGCTCATCAATAGATTTTGTTTTGTTATATCATTTCTGGGTGTTATTGATTGAAATAATAGTAGTAATGATTCAAGGCATCACTTGAATCATGCCTAATAGAATAGAAGTATGATATGATCAATTACACCGATGAAATCCCTAACGTTGTCTATAAGAAAGTGTTGCATCGTCTCTAAACATATTACTTTTTTGGGCTAATGACTTGAAAATGCATCCAAGTTGACACTTTTTGTTGTTCTATGTAGCCAACTTTTTTTTTGCTATTGTAACACAAACCTTTTGAAATTCAACTATTGTGTGTATTTTGTGACCGTTTTTCATGTAAAATGACCATTTTACCTCTCAAAATTTGAAAAAAGTAAAGGTAAAATGGTAACAAAATACACACAATAGACGAAATTCAAAAAGTTGTGTTATAATAGCAAAAAAAAAGTTGGCTACATAGAACAACAAAAAGTGTCAACTTGGATGTATTTTCAAGCCATTAGCCCTACTTTTTTCTTTTATTGTTATTTAGACTCTTTTGTATTCATTAAATATATTGTCGTCTTTTATTATACTGTTGTGAACAAGAATTGAGGGATGAATATTCTTCTTATTGATCATTAACTATGAGATTTACAAAGAGTATATATAGACAAACATTAGGGCAAAAACCCTAATAGCTAACATGGGCCGTGGGCCTATTATGGGTTATATGGACATCCACTAATAATTATTTATAACACTCCCTCTTGGATGTCCATATTGTTAATACGCTAAAAAAATGCTGCCTCATTAAAAACCTTGTCAGGAAAACCCAGTGGGACAAAACCATGACTAAGGGAAAAAGAGTGCAGCGCGTATTATCTCCCTCTGATGACTACATCACTTGAGCTCTTTGAGTAGGTGCATTTTCAATGTCCTAAATGTTGAGGTAGAAACGCCTTGGTAAATAGATCCGTCAAATTGTCACTTGAATGAACTTGTTGAACAATAATATCACCATTCTTATATAAGTGATTATTGGAAAAGAACTTTGGCAAAATATGTTTTGTCTTGATGCCTTTGATGTAATCTTCCTTGAATTAAGCAATGCATGCTACATTATCTTCATGCAAAACTGTTTGTGCCTCCTTCCCAGAATTTCTAAATGGTCGGATGAACTATCCGCGATTGTTTGCTTTGCCGAACGCCATGAAATTTCACTACCGTCACTCGTGAGTATGTATCCACTTTAAGACCGACCATTGTTAGGACCAGACATATATCCTGCATTAGTAAAACCAACTAAACTTGTTTTGATGGGTTAGTAAAATATAAACCCACATTTCTTGTACCTTAAAGATATAGAAACATTTACATTATTCCATTCCATTGATTTGTTCCATTTGATCAATTAGTATTCTCGAGAATTTTAAATCATAACACGTATTCTATATTCCTTAAGGAATCTCAACATCAAACGAGCTCTTGTATTATTATGTTAGACGCATACTTATATCTTATATTGCCAGACTTAGACAATATTAAACTACATTATTGGATCCACCACATGTGAACATGCATCTCCATGATCATTTACAAGTCTTTGAGAAAATATATGTGTGCCATCACTTGTACCTTATGCATAATTTCATTTCATTTTCTCATAACGACCAATGCATATCTAATAATTCATATGTACGGACTTCAAGTCCCAATAACCATGTCTCGTCACAAGAGACTTTAATCTTTCATTCGCTCTTTGCGTCTTTACTTCTTTTGGCCATTCATTTATACATCTGAACTTCCTGCAGGTATGCTTCCATGATCCTCACCATGATTATAGCGCTATCTTATTTATTTACATAATCATTACCATGCCCATTATCATATATAATAGTACTATCGACGTCGATTCATTACTTTCGATTCCACACTTTACTAGACATTATATATCATTTATTGAGATCTCATAGTTTTTCACCAACCCGGGGTTTTTTCAATAACCTTCATGTCTAGTTTCTCTTTAAGAGACTATTATGAGATCTTTATTACCTCGATTCGACCATCTTGATTTTATTGCTCTATTTTATCTATTCATTCGAGGACATTTTATTTGGAATCCATTTGTCTATCACGCTGCAGACGTGCCATAGACTTACTATCAATTAATGATTTTACTGCTGGGACACACATTGTAATTAGAGCAATAGCAGCGTAATATGATCTAGTCACTTTCTTTAGGTCACTAAACATGCTGGCAATTACTAGATCTGGAATATAAACTATCCCTTTAACTTAAAATTCATATTCATTAGTGTGAGGATCAACATTTATATTATAATTCATTCCATATCCCTCGCTGCTCATTCTCCCCCTGAATGAATTATCCATTTCAATATCCCATTGTTGTGCGTTGTGGTGGATTTACTATAAGAAATGTTGCACAATTACAAAATCTCACTTGGGAAATATGGTTTGTGACCAAAAACCATACTAATGGGGAGGATTCATTAGTAACATGCCCCATGTGAGATTTTGTAACATGGGAATTCATATTTTATAACATGCCCCATAAAGTAAGACTTTTATTCTCATAATATTATTGGCTTTGCAATCAACTGAAGACGTTTTATAAACGTTTCAACAAAAGCAATTCGCGTATGAACATGGGCTACTTTTATGTTCAACACTTATTCCAATAATCGCTCGACATATGGAAGTATTCACCACCAATT
This sequence comes from Artemisia annua, assembly GCA_014162995.1. Classification (NCBI taxonomy): domain Eukaryota; kingdom Viridiplantae; phylum Streptophyta; class Magnoliopsida; order Asterales; family Asteraceae; genus Artemisia; species Artemisia annua. The sequence goes on along the minus strand of LBNU01036202.1, from coordinate 8,403 downwards.
CCAAAGATACAATCTGGAAAACCATACTCGCATTTTATAAGCCGAGCCATTAATCACGCTAACCTTAAGTTGCGTCTTTGATGATCATTTTGACGATGCATCGATTTTAAAACTCAAAATGATCCACATGATGGATGTATAAGCCTACATACATCCCCGTTATATTCTTTCCAAAACTTTATAGATATGGTGGTGATATATGAACAATTAACTTCCTCTGAGAACAATTAAATATATCTTTGAAGAAACTTATGATTCTTCTATACATTTCACATCATTATTGACTCGGGATGGTCCAACCGGTCATGCCAATTACTACAATAATCTTGGCTCATAAACTTCTAGTTTATGACCACAAGTGCTTCAATTACACTTTTTATGTAAAACTCGAATAATATGAATAACTTAATATATCATCACATTCTCCAATCAAAATCATACAAGATCTTTTATGGCTTTCACATAGCTAATTGCATTATCAAACAAGAAACATTTATAACAGTGATATTACTAAATCTGCTTAACACATAACCATTAATCAATTAATCAAGTCTCATAAGTAGATAAATATCAAACGGTAAATAAGTCACACATATATTTCAGCTCATTCGCATAATTTGAGCGAATAAAAAAAATTCTTATATTCAATATATTCATAGATAATATGATAAAGATCCTTGAGTCCTAATGGAATATATACAAGGTTTTAGAACCAAATTTGGTCAGTACCATATATGTGTCATGGTTTATTCCATGTGTATTGATACTTAGTTTAATGTAAATTAAACGTGATCAAAATCTATACCAGCAATTATACAATGATTCTAATAATACATTACTCGATTTGTTAATACGCTTATACGCCTTCAAAACCGTTGTCATATAACTAAACTTTAGCATCTAGACACAAGGAATAATTGTATCTAAACCCAAATTAGGCAAAAATTCAGTGTCAAAGGATACCAGCCTTTAAAGAATGTTATATAACCACTACAAAAAAATAGTTAAATCTCCACACTCTTTTCTTCACACTTCTAAAAAGTGTGTAAAATTTTACTAATTTATTAACACTTAATAGTGTGTAAAATTTGGTTACATTAATAAGTGTGAGACAAATTGTAAAACAATAGATTTTTCACACTTATAATTGTCAAAAAAAAAAAGTTCACACTTTTAAGTGTGAAGAATTATAATATTTCTCCACACTTCTAAGTATGGAGGTTATTTTGTAACACCCAAATTCCCCACACTTTGAGGAAGTGTGAAGAATTTGGGCCTCCACACTTTAAGTAAGTGTGGAGAATTTGGGTCCACACGTATAAGTGTGGACAATCCTTAGATTTCTCCACACTTAAAAGTGTGAACTTTTTTTTGACACATGGAAAATTTATTATTTTACATTTTTTTCCACACTTATTAATGTAACCATTTTTTATACATTATTAAGTGTTAATAAATCAATAAAATTTTACAGACTTTTTAAAAGTGTGGAGATTGAACCAATTTTTTGTAGTGAATAGTTAACATGCCTTTTGAGATTGTTTTAATAAAACTTCATGCCTTTGTAAGTAAATAAAATTAGCTAGCATGCAAGAAAAGTATAATAATATTTCATTAACCCCTTACAAAGGATAAGTCAAGCGTTGGAGTTGGATCACAATCTCTAGAATTTAGAAACTAGAATAATTACCTCATTTAGGATAGATGAATTCTTCGTAACAAAATAATACTTAATACTGTACTACAAACAAACCATAACCATGTTGCCACCATAATTTGATTGCTAAATTAAATAATCCTTCTAAGAGTTATGGAGTATATTTTATTTTATTTGATTCTCATGAAGCGTATAATTTCTAAAATAGATGAGGGCTTCAAAAAATGCATATAATTTCTAAAACTTTCTACCTTAGTTTACATATAAGTTGCACATGACACATAATCATAATATTTTTTTTAAACCAATCCAGGACGCAATTTAGTGAAGTCTTTAGCAAACACTATTTTTATATTGAGTTATTAAGAGCTCATGGTAGCGCTGAGTTAACACCTTTTAATTATAATAGTAATAGACCGAGTTAAACTCCTAGTTGTTTAATAGTTGACTTTTTCAAGGTTTCAAGCATCCAAAAAATTGAGTCAGTGGCTAAAAATAATTAAACATCTTATAAAGTAGCACACAACTGATTATTAGATGACGAATAAAAACACGACTCGCACAAACATTAAACAAACAAATGCAAATCAAAATCAAAATAAGAAAAAACGAAGATCTAAAAAATTTGTTTCTAAAAACGGATTGACAAGACCATAAAAAAAAACTAAACAAACTAAACGGAGTGATTTATGGAAAGTGATTGGACGGGATTTGTTAATTCAACTTCTTTTATTATTATTATTATTATTATTATTATTATTATTATTATTATTATTATTATTATTATTATTATTATTATTACGATAAGAAGTTGTTTATCCTAAGGAAATCTAGCACATGAATTGTGAAGACAAGCTCTAATAATAATGATCACTTTACCTCTCAAAATTTGAAAAAAGTAAAGGTAAAATGGTAACAAAATACACACAATAGACGAAATTCAAAAGGTTGTGTTATAATAACAAAAAAAAAAAGTTGGCTACATAGAACAACAAAAAGTGTCAACTTGGATGTATTTTCAAGCCATTAGCCCTACTTTTTTCTTTTATTGTTATTTAGACTCTTTTGCATTCATTAAATATATTGTCGTCTTTTATTATACTATTGTGAACAAGAATTGAGGGATGAATATTATTCTTATTGATCATTAACTATGAGATTTACAAAGAGTATATATAGATAAACATTAGGGTAAAAACCCTAATAGCTAACATGGGCCGTGGGCCTATTATGGGTTATATGGACATCCACTAATAATTATTTATAACACTCCCTCTTGGATGTCCATATTGTTAATACGCTTAAAAAATGTTGCCTCATTAAAAACCTTGCCAGGAAAACCCAGTGGGACAAAACCATGACTAAGGGAAAAAGAGTGCAACGCGTATTATCTCCCTCTGATGACTACATCACTTGAGCTCTTTGAGTAGGTGCATTTTCAATGTCCTAAATGTTGAGGTAGAAACGCCTTGGTAAATAGATCCGTCAAATTGTCACTTGAATGAACTTGTTGAACAATAATATCACCATTCTTATATAAGTGATTATTGGAAAAGAACTTTGGCAAAATATGTTTTGTCTTGATGCCTTTGATGTAATCTTCCTTGAATTAAGCAATGCATGCTACATTATCTTCATGCAAAACTGTTTGTGCATTCTTCCCAGAATTTCTAAATGGTTGGATGAACTATCCGCGATTGTTTGCTTTGTCGAACGCCATGAAATTTCACTACCGTCACTCGTGAGTATGTATCCACTTTAAGACCGACCATTGTTAGGACCAGACATATATCCTGCATTAGTAAAACCAACTAAACTTGTTTTGATGGGATAGAAAAATATAAACCCACATTGCTTGTACCTTAAAGATATAGAAACATTTACATTATTCCATTCCATTGATTTGTTCAATTTGATCAATTAGTATTCTCGAGAATTTTAAATCATAACACATATTCTATATTCCTTAAGGAATCTCAACATCAAACGAGCTCTTGTATTATTATGTTAGACGCATACTTATATCTTATATTGCCAGACTTAGACAATATTAAACTACATTATTGGATCCACCACATGTGAACATGCATCTCCATGATCATTTACAAGTCTTTGAGAAAATATATGTGTGCCATCACTTGTACCTTATGCATAATTTCATTTCATTTTCTCATAACGACCAATGCATATCCAATAATTCATATGTACGGACTTCAAGTCCCAGTAACCATGTCTCGTCACAAGAGACTTTAATCTTTCATTCGCTCTTTGCGTCTTTACTTCTTTTGGCCATTCATTTATACATCTGCACTTCCTGCAGGTATGCTTCCATGATCCGCACCATGATTATAGCGCTATCTTATTTATTTACATAATCATTACCATGCCCATTATCATATATAATAGTACTATCGACGTCGATTCATTACTTTCGATTCCACACTTTACTAGACATTATATATCATTTATTGAGATCTCATAGTTTTTCACCAACCCGGGGTTTTTTCAATAACCTTCATGTCTAGTTTCTCTTTAAGAGACTATTATGGGGTCTTTATTACCTCGATTCGACCATCTTGATTTTATTGCTCCATTTTATCTATTCATTCAAGGACATTTTATTTGGAATCGCTTTGTCTATCACGCTGCAGATGTGCCATAGACTTACTATCAATTAATGATTTTACTGCTGGGACACACATTGTAATTAGAGCAATAGCAGCGTAATATGATCTAGTCACTTTCTTTAGGTCACTAAACATGCTGGCAATTACTAGATCTGGAATATAAATTATCCCTTTAACTTAAAATTCATATTCATTAGTGTGAGGATCAACATTTATATTATAATTCATTCCATATCCCTCGCTGCTCATTCTCCCCCTGAATGAATTATCCATTTCAATATCCCATTGTTGTGCGTTGTGGTGGATTTACTATAAGAAATGTTGCACAATTACAAAATCTCACTTGGGAAATATGGTTTGTAACCAAAAACCATACTAATGGGGAGGATTCATTATAAATTGCTGGCAAGATGGGAATTCATATTTTATAACATGCCCCATAAACTAAGACTTTTATTCTCATAATATTATTGGCTTTGCAATCAACTGAAGACGTTTTATAAACGTTTCAACAAAAGCAATTCGCGTATGAACATGGGCTACTTTTATGTTCAACACTTATTTCAATAATCGCCCGACATATGGAAGTATTCACCACCAATTCCAAAGATACAATCTGGAAAACTATGCTCGCATTTTATAAGCCGAGCCATTAATCATGCTAACCTTAAGTTGCGTCTTTGATGATCATTTTGACGATGCATCGATTTTAAAACTCAAAATGATCCACATGATGGATGTATAAGCCTACATACATCCCCGTTATATTCTTTCCAAAACTTTATAGATATGGTGGTGATATATGAACAATTAACTTCCTCTGAGAACAATTAATTTTTCATTTTCTCGTTTTTCTCTTTTAATTAGTTTAATTAGGCTTTAATTATGAATTAGGTTTTTAATTTATAAAAGATCCACTAAAAGACAAAAATATTTCTTTTTAATTTTTATAAACATTTTAAGTCATTTTAGATTTTTAGAAAATAATTTTGTAATTTCTTAAGTTAATTTGTAATTAAAATATTGTTAGGATTAATATAAATAGTTTTTAAGTTAATTAAAATAGTTTATATTAAATAATTAATATTAAATTAGTATAATATTATTAAAATATTTTCTTTTTAGATTTTAATTTTCTTTAATATTAAAAGTTCAAAATTTTCATTTTTCACCTCAAAGTTTGGAACTTGTCATTTTCAGTCCCTGTAATTTGGAAATTGGCAATTTTAGTCCCTGTACTTTGCTTATTTGCATTTTGTGTTATATTTGTCATATCTGTATTTGTGCATTTTCATTTTCAATTCCAAGCAATCAGTAGTGTAAAAATCCAAATAATCATTCACAATCTGGTTACTATTCCCAAATCACTCTTCCCAAAAACGTTTTTCAAATACAATTTCAACCTCGTTGGGACTTTAACGACCCGGGGAAACACTATACTCCTCAGGACTTCATTGAGTTGGTTCTAGACTTTCAGGGTTTATTTGTTACGGTTAGTCATTCACAAGTGGCTAGCTCGTGTGACAATACCTGTTGGTTTTGAGCCAATCAGTGATACGTCTCATGATCAAGAGCTGAGGCCACCTGCTACTTAATTGGTAATAATGACAAATTAATGAGAGAATCGTTGTCTCATTGTAGTTTGTAAATATGGATGCTTAATCGTTGTCTCTTTGTCGCTTCTCTGCAGGCAAAGAACTAGATTGGCCTCGAAGTTCCATTTGGAGCAACAAAACTAGCTTAAAGTCTGAGGTATCAGGAGCATATTGAGTATGCCATGTCCTTTTTCTATATTTTATTTATTAATTATCATCATTATGTCGAGTATTCTAAACCTTGAAGGAGAAACAAATTAAGAGGTTGTTTGATGTGCCTCTTGAAACTGATTACATGATATAAAGTTTTAAGCCTGAGAGATAGGGTATGATAGGAATAGCCAAATACTGTTTGGAGACAAGGGTCATAAGATATTTAAACAGGTGGCAAATTTATCTCAACTTCGGCAGAACTTGCCTGTTGAGATAGTAGTTGGCGACAAAATCATAAGTATTATTTTCTTTTCATCTAAAGTGTGTGTGTGTGTGTGTGTTTGATTCTGGTTCATTTAAATGGATTGTTTCTATCTTTAAACAGCTGAAAACAAGGCTCGGTGTGTGTGTGTGTTTGATTCTGGTTCATTTACCTGGATTCTGGTTCCTGTTATTTTTTCCAGGTTTTAAGGGGTGTTTGTTCTGATGCAAACTACAGTTTCAATTGGGTGTTTGGGTATGGATGCTGTTTTTTTGGTGTGTTTGTATATTCTGCAAAACTAGAGTTTCAAGGGGGTGTTTGGGCATGCTGCAATATGTATATTAAAGC
>LBNU01036200.1:0-13070 GCA_014162995.1 Artemisia annua | reverse complement strand
AGCGGTTATCTCTAGCCTTGGAGATTGCTCCGTTTGGTTTGCTTAATAAATTCACTTTACAAAAAAATTTACCACTACACATTCTCCATGGACAACAGTCCGCAACAACCTTTTATAATATACCGTAAGGCGTTAAAAATATATTATAATAGTTCGCTAAGTGGACGCTGGCGCAGTGGCGTATATTATTTTATACACCGTACGACGATAACTGATACAACGGGGGAAAATGTTTGGTAGGTACTAAATTAAAACAATAAAATGGAAAATAGGCAAAAAAACAAAACTTCCAGAATATTTGAACGTTATTTTATACTCCCTCCGTATCATATTAAATGTTCAGTTTGACTTTTTAAGTTTTTTTTTTTTTTTTTTTTTTTTTTTTTTTTTTTTTTTTTCTTCTTCAATTTTACCTAATATTTTTGCTTGCTGCTAAAAAAAGGGAGTATTTGTACTCCCTCCGGTCTCAAATATTATTGTCCACATTTCTTTTTCGGGATGTCTCAAAATAATTATCCACTTTCCTTTTTAAGTAAAAACTAGAGTATATATAAAGCGGAATATTCATTATTGAGTCGGGTTTAAGAGCATTCGCGATTAGTTATCACGTTTCGATTCTCTCTAGCGATCTTTCGATAGTTACAATTATCAATAATTTCAAATAAGCCACGTGTTTCCTCATCATTCTCAGGCATGCTGCTGAAAACTGAGCCGCGCACTATTGATTCATATCGGGGAGTTGTCGAAGCAATATGGCTACTATTCGGCGTTTCACTGATATGTTATCATGTAAGTTAGATGCTTGTGTCTCAGAATGCTGTTCCTCATGAGGAGACATATCAAATTAGGTGATCATTTAAACCAAACGTTACATCATAGGAAAATAAAAATTACACCAATCCTTCCATTCTATCGACCCCCCTTTATGTCTACCTCTAAACCAAAGATAACCCAACGACTTGACATCCGAGATAATTTGAGCCACATTCGTATCTTTACTTGTAAAAACCTTCTCATTTCTAGCATTCCATATACGCCAACATGTCAAAATAATAACGCCATATATAATGTCTTGCTTGGCCTTCGATCCCCCCACATGTTTAACAATCTGAAGCACATCATTAGTCGAAAAAACAAAGAAAGGGTATATCTTGCACCACGACGCTATTCCATTCCACACTCCGTCAACCAATCTACAAGCTGAAAATAAATGATCCGAGGTCTCTTCCGCTTCTCCACAAAAAACACACATACCCTCTCCCACATAAATATTCCTTCGTCGAAGAGCATGTAGAGTCGGAATTCTGTCCATATTAGCCCTCCACATAAAAATATTGCACTTGTTAGGTAACCATTTACACCACGTAAAGCGACTATCATAATGAAGCACATCAGCTCCTTTCAACCATTTTCTAACATCCCTTACCGAGAACTCCACATTAGGCCCATGATTCCAAAACCATCGATCATCTTTCTCATCAATAACGACATCAGCAACCAGTTTATGGCAGTCTATAAGCGCGTCGACTTCACTACCCAAGGCAGGTTGCTTCTTCCATTTCCAGGTTATACCTCTTCCATGATGTTGAGAACCAATTATTGCATCTACATAACACCATTTATTCTCTTCTAGGCGAAACAAATCAGGATATAAGTCCTTTAGCGGCTTACTAGTTATCCAGGGATCGATCCAAAATCTCACCTTTCTACCATTACCCACAATACCCCGAATCATATTAACAAAACTAATACCTTGTATCCTCAATCGGCTACCAAAGGAAACTATTTTGCTCCATGTTCCAGAAAACCGTTTATTGCAAGGAAATGTTTCCCACCTTCTGGCCGAACCATGCACCGCATCAATCACTTTTCTCCATAGAGCACCATCTTCAACACGATATCTCCATAACCATTTTAATAATAAAGCATTGTTACTCTCCTCTAATTTGTTAAGACCCAAACCACCATCATTTTTTGTCTTCGTCACCGTGTCCCAAGCAACCCAATGCACCTTATTTTTTTCCTCATTTCCACCCCAAAGAAATCGTTTAATAATGACCTCAAGCTTACTAATCACGGCCACTGGAGCTTTATATAACGAGAAGTAATATGTTGGGAGACTTTCTAACACAGATTTAATGAGAATCACCCTTCCTCCCATCGACAAAATACTAGCCTTCTATCTCGATAATCTTTTTTTAAACACCTCGACAATCGGATCCCAACTACTGATGCGACTCATGTTAGCACCCACTTGTATTCCCAAATAAGTAAATGGAATCGCACCCGCTCTACATCCCATATCACTAGCCTGTAAGGACACCTCATCCGTACTCTTGCCCAACCCGAATAAACTCGATTTATGTAAGTTTATACTAAGGCCAGAGCACAAATGAAAGATGCGGAGCATCCTCTTCAACACCTTGAAATGAATCTGAGACCACTCTCCCATAATCATCGCATCATCCGCATAAAGCAGATGTGAAACAACCGGACCACCATTTGGAAGTCTCACCCCATTAAAAGCACCAGTATCACAAGCCTTACGAATCATGCAAGATAAAGCCTCCATAACAATAATAAATAGAAAAGGAGACATCGGGTCCCCTTGTCTAATACCTTTCCCATATCCAAACTCGAACGTAGGCGAGCCATTAACGAGCACAGACGAACGAGCCGATTCAAGAACCCCCTTAATCCACATACACCACATATCAGGAAACTTCATTTGACGCATAACCGATAATAAGAACTCCCAATGAACGTTATCATAGGCTTTCTCGAAATCGATTTTGAACAAAAATAACTCTTTTCCCATCCTCCTTGCCCACGAAAATACCTCACTAATAATTAATGGCCCGTCAAGAATGTACCTCCCCGATAAAAAAGCTGATTGAGTTTCATGTGTAACTTTGCCCATCACCTTTTTTATTCTATTCGCAAGAACCTTTGAAATAACCTTGCTAATGACCCCAATGAGGTTAATCGGACGGTATTCACCTAGATCAGTAGGATCACTAACTTTTGGAATCAAAGTAACAAAAGATGAGCCCACACCCCGATTAATGATACCAGTCCTGTAGAAGTTCTGCATAATACTCACAAAATCATGTGAAAGAAGCGACCAAAATCTCTTCACAAATGCTAAATTCCCACACCAGTTACGGTCGCCTTTGGTGCATGAAATGCTAAATTCCCGCACCGGATGCAGCGTGACACTTTAAAATAAATTTGACGAAAAGTTAGGGACTAAGCTGTTCTCACCTCTGGTAGATTTAGAGTTACAATAACACATTACAATTTCGATTTGTTAATGCAGGGTCACTTTCACTATTGGTGACTTATATACCAAGTTGGTCCTTACCTTAATGGTATCACCTAAAAATCATTGTTGATAACAAGTAACGATGAACGGTCTATGCATAAGTCCATATTGTAGACAATATGTGGAAGAGCTCCGTATTGAAATAGTGGTTCGTTTAGAAGTGTCTTCATATACTGAAATACGTGAATTTACTTTTTGGAACCAGCCGAGCCATGCGTATAGAGGCTCAACTTAAATTAGTTGCAGCTTGTATGAACTTGTGTCTCACGAAACCAGAGAATCTATGCACGGTGCACCCTAGCCCGACTATCACTTTAGAGCCCTGAAGGGTATCAACTTGATCTTTACACTATCTACGTCGTTTGTTGGTCTCTTATTGACTCACGTGTCTTTGAAACACGCAAATTTGATGCTAGAAATATGCTAAAGGGATGCACATCAAATGTACTACAACCAATGAAAATTTGGGGCGATGCTATTGAGTTCTAGAATATTAATTATCACTTTGAAAAGGATTTATACACGGACATCACTGAACTTTACATTCTGTTCAATTAAGTTACTCGAAGTATTTTATTTTTATTTTTTTATTTTTTTTTGGTTCACATACTACTCCCTCCTCTCAAATTTATTGTCCTCTATTTGACTTTTTCGGTCTTACTTTCTCAATATTGACTATAAATATTTTTATTTGTGCTATACAATTTTTAATAAAAATTATACCAAATGAAAATACATCTAAAACTCAATTCGTTCATATATTTTGTATCAAGTATTATGTAATATAAACAAAAATATTTAAGGTCAAAATTGAAAAATAAAGACCGAAAAAGTCAAAAGAGGACAATAAGTTTTGGACGGAGGAAGTATAAGAAATGCATTATTCAATAATTCTAGTATTGATACGAGGGGCTAGAGCACATTGTATTTATTTATTTACTTATTTATTTATTATAATTAGATGTTGTGTTTTATAAGTTCAGTGACCAGTCTGTATATTTTTATAAGTTGAGTGATATAAATGACGTGTTCCATAAGGGTCAACGATTTGGGAGGAGGAAAAAAAAAAAAAAGTGGTAGTCCAGTAACCTTACTCAGCAAACACTACAAAAAAATATCAGTTTGACACACTTTTTTGTAAGTACTTTCAAAAACTGTGAACAGATTTTAAAAAACACTTATAAATGTGTAAAAGTTTGTTACATAAATAAGTGTGAACAGATTTTAAAAAACAAGAGTTTTCACACTTACATTTTCTTTTTTTAAAATTTAAGTAGAGGTGGCAAAACAGGCGGGCTGTGCGGGCACGGGTAACAATCCAAACGGGCACAGGCTAAACGGGTACTGGTCAAACGGGTTCATACTATACGAACCGCTTTATAAAAGACCCAAGATGAAATAAAATTCTCAAACGTAACACCACATTTATAATTAAAAAATTAAATATATTATGCCTATAAGTTTTTTTTTTAAACAATTGTAATATTCTCCAACTGAGAGAAAAACATGCCCGTTAACACTCATTTAACTTTTAAATGAGTCATACATGCCCATTTCAGATAGGAGGCTAAATATGCCAAATCTTTTACAAATTTGCTCAAATTAGCATTTTTTTTATTATTTTTTTATTTTTTATTTTTATTTATTTATTTTTTTTCGCACAAATTGACACCTCTAATTTTAAGTACGGAGAAATCTAGTATTTATTCATATTTACAAGTGTTCATATTAATTTGTAACACCACATTTTTCCTAATAACCATATCAACATAGTCTAAGAGGTAAAGTGAAAGTTTAGCATAAGTTTTCAGTCAAATTAGAACTTGAGGTCGGTTCCATGCATTGCATAATGCATATACGACTTCCAGGGTGTGTTTGGTGGTTTACTCAGTCCTACACCAACACAAATATGTTTCCTTATTTTCTGTTTGTTTTCGGCTGATTATATGAGTCCTTCATGGACTTGTATTCTCACCCATCATCTCTATAAATAGAGGTGAAAAGTGAGGGGTTCGTTGTACCTTATTCTTTCCTTGATCTTAATATATAAATTGTTAGGAGCATATGTGTGACCATTTACTTTTTGTCAAGTTTAACAAGTTCTTATATCGTGTTAATTACATCAAATTTTTAGGTTCCACACTAGATCTTCCTGGTTTGTTGGGGCAGATTTCCATCAACTTGTATTAGAGCTTTGATTCGAAGGTTCAAGGAAGCTAGGTTGAAATTTTTTGAAGGGTATCTTGGTGATCGACTGAAGACATGAAGTGTGTTTCTTTTAGTTTGGTTTCAAGACAACAAGGTGTTCTTGGTGATCGAATATGGGCAGTAGGTTTTGGTGTTCAAGATCTTGATAACAAGATAATAGTAACCAGCAAGGGTTTTGGTTTGAAGGGTTGTTTCCAAACTGTCCCAACATAAAGTTTCTTTAAGTCTCGGATTTTAGAGGTTCAAAATGCGTTTAGGGTTGGTTAGTTACTTACACTACAATGTCATCGACAAGAAAGGGTTTTTGAGGTTGTAGGACCCCATTTAGTATCAAACCCCACACATTAAATAGACAAGAATCTTGAGAGAGAAAGAGTGGTGTTTTTAGAGAGAGAAAGAGAGGAGCGAAGGCAGAGAACAAACTACTATGTGAAACCATACACTACCAAATGAACTCCCACACCTCCTTACAAGCTAAGGAGGTGTTTATATGGTTGGACGAGTACTTGGGTGGGCTTACATGCCACCGAGTAACAACATCAGCCCATTACACTATGTGTTTACACTTTGGATATATATTTGGACTATTTGGTATCCTATTACATGTATAAGACTATTACAAGGTTCCTATTTAAAGAATGACCATCACTTTATGCCCTAACAATCTCCTCTTAATTTTACCAGGGTGAAAACTCCCTTTTACCCAAAACAGTCTCCTCCTAATGGTTGGTGATTCATTATTGACATCACTTCGTTTCTTGGTCTTGAGTCTTTCATGATTTGATCTTGAACCTTGTGTTGTAATAGGATTTACTCAAGTCCTTGTTCCTTTCTGTAGGGATTTGATGGTCACCAATGGCGTATAAAACATGCACAGCCGAAAGTAAACACATAAACGCCATGCAGACCAAACTCTAATATCAAGAATCTCCTAATCAGGGATATGACCAAAATCTAAACACATAATAAGGGTGTTTATAGAAGAGATATCTTTATTCTTGCATGATCTAAGCTTTTACTCAAAACTGCAGTCAGGTGCGAGCACGAAATCACCTTCTTCTTCTTGATGCTACTTCATGCGATCGACTCTTAGGGTTTAGTGTTGATCGGCACTTGGGTGGTGTTAGTATCCACCAATATTTCATATGTAGAACTAGGGTTGCGAACCAACACAAGTTATAGATAACAACATATTGTTGTATTTGTTTTGTGTAAATTATAAAGTCTTTATCAAATTTATAAACATGAAAACTCATAATTATACCTAAGTCCATATAATTTATTTAAAATTTTAATGACTAAAGTTTTATTAATTACCCCTTTTATTTTACAAAATCGACACATATGTTTTTTTAGATCATTTTATAAATTAGACAAAGTTAAAATTTTTGACAAAATTGAGTTTCAATTTAACTTTTATTGGCCAATAGGAATGCTCAATTGTGACACGTACGTAAAATGATACACTTTTATAGATCCATTTGCAAATTGCTAGCTTCTTTTCTCACTTTGTGAAGTTCCTTTATCATATCAGAGATGTTTTGTTATTGCATTTTAAAATTTGATTTAATTTTAATGATTTCTAAATTTGAAACATATTAGAAGCTATTTATTGCTCTCATATGCAAAGCAATTATTCAACAAGACGTTTCATCACAATTAACAACTATAATTATTTGTCGTTATAAATTTTTACCGAATGCTGCCTGTCTTTGTAAAATAATTAAGCTGTTTGGATTGTTTTGTTCACAACATTTGCATTATTGCTTTAGTAATATAATGCTCTTAGAGACGAATTAAAGACTATAATATGAATTTGAAACTAGTAATTAAGTATCTTAGTATCTTATAATGCATAAAGCTTATTTTAAGCATTAAATGTACTAAGATACTTGAACTTAATACTCTGTTCTCTACTTTTTATGGAGAGGAAAAGTAAAGTAAATGGAATGTATAGAAAGTGGTGATGAAAGAAAATGAAAGATTGTTACAAATTTGTTAGTGTTCTTAAGTTGTAAGAAGAAAAGTAGGAAAGTAATGAAATAAATGTTATTCACAATTATGCCCTCAATCATGTATTTAATTGATGTTTAAGTTAAATTAAATAAAGGTCAATTTTGTCATAATACATGTATTGATTTTGTCCTATTCACTTTCATCCCAAAAATGGGATGAAAGTTTATCAACCACTTTACTTCTCATTTTCACACTTTACTTTCACTTTCCCTCTCAAATAAAACTTAAGAACACATCAATTTTTTTGTTTTCTTCACTTACTTTCACTTCCCACCTCAAATCATAACTTGATAACATAGTGTAAAAATTCAGCAGCACAAACAATAAAGCATCAAGTACAAACAATTCAAAGACAGTTAATGCTTAAAATTTAAATTTAAATAATCATAGTAATGAAGCTAAAATTACAAATGCTCAAGTCAACATTTTTCCCGTGCACAGTCTTTATTAAATGTCACTAGTTAAATACACCCCCTGAATGAAATTATAATTAAAAATATCCATTGTACAAACCAAGCAAGCCATTAGACACAAAAAACAAGCAAATAAAGTAAGACAAACTAAGCCAAACTCCACCAAACATTTGACACTACTTATAATCTCTAAATAAACAAACTAATAGTTAAAAATATTGTTAAAAAATGTACAAATGAATAAATTTATGACAAAAATAAACAAATTATAAAATACAAGTAGCCTGATAACGCGGGATTGCGACCACGCAACAGGTTTTACCTCTCAAGGGATCTTGAGAAGCTTGCAATCCCACCAGGCAGTGTACCTGACCGATGTAGTATAGTGTAGTGGTAAGTACAGTGGATTGATCGTTCTCTCACAGGGAATAGTGTTCGTTAGGTATGAAAAACTACTCTAATAGGTCTAAGGGTGAAGGAAGATTATTTTTGTATTTTTATATTTTTTTGAAAGCAAGTAAAATCTCGAGTTTTAAGGAGTGGGCGGAATTAGTTGCTAGTCAACTAACCCAAAAAACTAATAATGTAATTAAAATAAAATAACTAAAACTAAGTGGTTGTGAAACTTATATGGAGACAAATGTATTTACTTAGATTTCCTTACTCCCTAACTATCTTTTACCGGTTAATTAGTGTGTATTAATTGCGTGGATGACGGGTGTATTCCTTAATACCATTCGTGGGGTGGCGTACGTACTTCCCCAACTCTATAAGCTCCTACTTCACTCCTATGTCGAGCCTGCTAGAAGCTCCTAACATGGGATCATTAGAATTCGCTCATGCATTAAATACAACCATAAAAACCTAGTACGCATTGGTTCATGTTTCTTAAGACGTTCAAGCAAGTTACCGTATAGGAGGTTAGCCAGTTTTCTTAAGCCTAACATCGATAAACAATCATCCAATACAATTAATAACACACCAACAACCAATAATCAATAGTTAGGTTTCATTAGATCTAAGCAAACACAAGATAAATCTAGCCTAGCATGTTAATTGAAAGACAAGCATAAGATATAATTAACCAACACATAGACATATTGATTAATTTGAATGGAGACTTATCTTTAATTGAACATGGAAGGATCAAGGGTGAAAAACCCTTGAAAAAGCTGTCAAAATCGTCTAGGGTTTTGTTCCCAAAAGTTACACACTAATGAATGAAAAATAGAAAAGTATATATAGAAAATACACTCTGACGGCGTCAGCTTATACGCTCTGACGCCGTCAGCTCGCCGCCATTAGGGTTCTCGGATGGCCTAGATTCATCTCTGACGTTGTCACTTGTAAATTTGCTCTGGCCGTCACTCTTTAGCTTAACACCTGACGGCCTAGGAATATTAACACCTGACGCCGTCAGGTGTAAACATCACATTTTCTTCTTAGGGCGTCACGTATTGTCAGATTCCACTCCTTTGTCTTGGTTGGCTGACGGCGTCACCTTGTGACTCTAACGCCGTCAGGAAGGATTTCCAGCATTCTTTTGAGACTTTGTCATTTTCTTCACTTTATGCTCCAAAAACGTCCAAATTGATGTGTTTTCCAGAATTCTTCTCAAAAGTACCTAAAATGACAAAAGGAACGATTTAGGGCAATATTTGATCATATTAACTCGAATTAGGGCTTAAATGACCCCCTAAAACGGGTACACTTTTCACCTCATCAAATACCCTTACACTTGGGATTTGCTTGTCCTCAAGAAAATAGGCTTTTATTCCAATCAAAATATGAGTTAGGGGTCATTTAACACTAATATAAAAGTAATTACAACAAATAGTTATTCGACCGTAATCATAATAAGCACGGAAATCATACACTAACACCTCACAAATAGTGTTTGGATACTCTCATCTCTCGGGTGTTATAAACCTATATAACTACATTGGAAATGGAATAAACTCACTCACTACCTGTCATAGCAAATAGATTACCATAGGCTTGGGAGATGATCAATTACTCCTCCACTAGGCGTAAGCACCTAAGATAAACTATCAAAGAGGGCTTTCCAAAGGGTTGTAATGTAAGGTGTAGGGATATGATAATAAACACGGTTTGCTTGGAATAAAGGGTATTTTACTGGTGGCAAGTTAATTATCATGATCAAATACATGTACTATACAATGTTGCTAAGCCAAGACTCGACTCAACTTAAGCTAAAAACGAAATAACAAAAACATAAACAAACATAAAAAAAAACGGGATGGTAGTCCGTATGTTTTTTCTACTTCTCTTTTCTCATTTTTTTGTATTTTTCTTGATTTTTTTTCGATTTTTTTTTGTGCATACACTCTTACCCTACCATCCAAAATAATACATCATAGGGGCCTCGGTTCTCCCCTTACACTTGAACTTTTACATAACTTTACAATTACTATTCTACTGACTCGAATTAAGATAATCGAAACACTTGGAGTACTTTTAAAATATTTAGCACATATGGGGGTAATAATGTTGTTCTTCCTCATTACTCCATTAAACTAGTACTTTACCCATGAGTCCCAATCGTCCCAAAACAATATGTACAAGATATGACTCGACTTAGCAACCATGTAATCAATTAGATAATTAACAAAGGGTTTAACACAAATGTTGTCACAATAATGCACTAAAGATGAGTGCATACAAGGTAGGCTAAGGCGATTTGGGTGTACATTTAAGTGGGGTGTAACAAATTCTCACTTTGAGTAAGATGCTCAAAGGTCGAAACGAAAAGATAGGCTCTGAGGGGTGTACTAGGGGTATCGTGTACCAAAAATGGGTACAACGCAAAGGGTGTGGGAGAATTACTTGACCAATGTAGCCAACGTAATTATAACAAAAACACGGGTGTAAAACAAGGGGTTAATCCTAATGCCTCTTATCATGTAGTAGATCTAACTACACGAATGTAGTCTCACTTGTGGATTTGAGATGGTCCTAACGCAAGTTCTAGAATCTAAGTGCTACCGGTACACACATCATAGCATAAATGCTTTTCCTACCAATTCTAGGGGCGAACCTCACATATTTGGGGTGGAAAATTTTTTAGTGGTACGGTTTTTGTGCTAGTCATATAATTTCCTATCCATGAGACGCTTATTAGGACCAAAGTTTCACTTCTAAATGTTGTAAAAAATTTTAAATTGGCGCTAAAATTGCCCTAACAAATATTTCTCTCGGTTTTATTACAAATTTACTATCAAACAAACAAAAATCAAGCGCAATTGCATTCTCTAAGGTGTCTTCATTTACCCCCCTTACACTTAAACCGAACATTGTCCCCAATGTTCACATAAAAGATGTAAAAATAATGAAAATGAAAGAATGAAACAAATACTCCCTGATTCGTTGGGTGTGGATAGTGTGGTAGCATGGTTAGATCTTCTTCCAAGAAAGACGAACGCTCAAAGCTTCCCTTCTGAAATATAAATCATCTCCTTGTCCAAAATAACCTGTTAACCTGAAAAACAATAAAGGCGAACCTCGCGTATAATCGGCGGTATAATCTATAATAGGATATAATGCCTGTGGAATGAATGTTTTTGCAGAATTCCTGGAGATTATAAGTTAGAGAATTTACAAAACCTTTTTTGATTCCGGAGGAAAAACAAAACTTTCAAAAATTTCAGAAAATTACTGCCTGACGTTGTAAGGTTGTAAGGCCTGACGCCGTCAGAAATGATCTGACAGAATTCTCATGTTAAGTTTCCGGAAAATTTCTGAAAAAACTATACCTTACTTCCTGGAATTCCTGCAAAAATATCATTATGACTCGATACAAGCATTTGACTCAAACAAGTACTAGTATGTATGTTAATTTACATTGTTATGATTCATGTTCATTCGTTCTTATAAACCGATTTAGATTTCCCTTACACTTATCTTTTGCAAAATACCTTTATATGTAGTTAAGACGTAGTTAAAAACAAAATAAAGCATTTTCACAAGTTAGTTTTTTTGAAGCATGAATCAATAACAAGAAAAGTAACATACATACGGAAGCAAATAAAATCAAACAAACAAACAAATAAACACAAAGCAAATAAAGCTTAGGTTGCCTCCCAAGAAGCGCTTTTCTTTATTAACGAGTCTTGTAGCTAGACTCAAAGTTATCGTACATTACGTGACTTCATCGTTGGTCACAGTTTCTAGATCCTCCTCTTGTCCGGTTTTATAATCCGGTCCTAATTTCAAACAATCCTTGTAGAAACCGAATATCCTTTCCATGACATAGTCTACTCCCCTACGTCTATCCTCATCATTCCTATAGTAGACCGTTTGTTTAAGCTCCTTCTCAATGTTTGACAAGTGTTGAAATTGCTCTATCTTATATGGCATTTGGTAGTTCACTTCATCGGTCTCATCCTTAAATCTAACTATCCCTAAGGAAGGTTCATAAGTCATCCTAGAGACCTCGATAAACGGCTTTCCCAAAACTACTTGGGTTAAACTTGCATCGACTATTGGGCGGATATCTTCTACAATCACAAAGTCGGTGACATAGGTGAAGTTTCCTATATAAACTGGTAATCCCCTAACTCTTCCCGTGAAGTTACTAATCCATCCCTTATCGGGGAATTCCCTATACCCAAGTTGATTTTTCATTATTAAGTTGTATTGGACTCTAGTCATGATGTTTACGGGCAATCTAGGGTCGATGTAAGCTTTCCACACATGCAAATGTCCGATTTTGCATGGTATGTTGAGATTAGAAGGGTCGTCTGTTTTGATAATCGGATTACCTAGGAAGTATGGTGTCTCGGAGTCATCGAATAAATCCTTATGGTATGCCCGCTCTTCCCTAGTTGGTAACCTATTGAAGTAGTCCTCTTCATCATCTACTTCTTTAATCTCACTTTTCCTAATTTCCTTATCTACCTCAACTTTCTTAACCTCATCCTTAGGTTCACTATTATCCTCACTTCTATCAATTGGTTTAATGGTGACAACGTTGACGAAGTGGACATGTTTGGATGAAGAAGGGTCTTTAACTTGGGGTCCGCTATTTGTGTTCCTAGCGTCCTTATGTGGAGGTGATAGCACTTGGTTATTGAGGGCTTTCAATAAGT
>LBNU01036199.1:41514-67950 GCA_014162995.1 Artemisia annua | reverse complement strand
TTAACTTGATGTCCAAAATAATAAAAACATAATATAGTCAATACGTGAGGGAAAAAAATGTAAATTGGGTCAGTTTTATAAAGATGTTCTAAATACATAAGAAATAACAATTTTAAAAAATCGCCCCATAAATATTTGTAATTTTCACAACCTATAAAAACCATTCCAAAGGCATACATATTTGGCACCAACACTAGATAATGTTCCAAATAAATATATGTATTTGGCACAGTTCGTACTAACCGTTCCAGATACATGAGTATTTGGCACCAACAGTAAATAACGTTCCAAATACATATAGAAATTTGGCACCGGTGTTACTAACCGTCCCAAATACATAAATATTTGGCACCGGTAAATCTAACCGTTCCAAATACACATGTATTTGGCACCATTATTAGAAAACGTTCCAAATGCATACGTATTTGGAACAGTTTCTTAATAGCCGTCTCAAATACTAAATTTTTGTCACGGTGACCCCACAGGTTCCAAATACGTGTATTTGGCACGATTCTTTGACGGTTCCAAAAAGTTTCGTCCCCAAAACCCCCTTTTCTTGTAGTGTTAGACTCAGAGATCGTAAAATATGTTTCTAATACTAGGTGGGAGTTATTACTCCAAAGTATGGCTGATCACGGTTCAAAATCGGGACCGAACATAAAACCAAGTTGGCCAAAACACCGAACTGAGGACCGAACCGAAATATGTTTGGTCCGTACGATCCGGCCCAACACAACATACTGATCGGTGAGACGAACCAAACCCGGGTCAAACATCGAATATGAAGAAAAAAGTGAACCGAGGACCGGACCACGATATATTTGGGCTGGTTCGAACATGCTTATCTGTTCGGTTCGATCCATGGTCCGCTATTCCTACTCCAAAGTTGCACTTTCAATATCTCCAAATGAGAGGTTAATATGATAGGTTCAAAACAAGTTAAATGAAATGAACAAACCATTTCATCGAAAAATTGATTAAATCGGTAAGTTGACGAAAAATTGATAGAAGTGATAAGTTGACAATTGCATAGTATATGAGAACAAGTTTCCGTCATATATATATCACCTATACATGCTTGTTAGTGTTGAAATTTGATCAAAAGTTAAGTTTTGAGAACAAGTTTCTCTATCCAGAATATTATAGCCGTGTACATTGATATGAAAACATATCTTTAACATTTTCTGGACCCTGCCAATTTTTACACACCTATATTTATGTCTTAGGTAGTTCCCTATAAAATTTCATAATTTTTGGAGTTGATTTACTATTTTTAATAAATGATGTGCGATCATTACTCAAATCCGACATGAATCTGAGTACCATTTGTAATTTGGGAAAACGACCACCTTAAGGCCTGGATGAGTAAATATTATGTGAATAAATATTGTAGATGACACTTATACACATCCACAACAATTTGGATGGAGTCGTGACGATAAGTATCGAAGGAGATACGACCTCAACAAGTTGGGTTATAGATTCTAATTTCTAACAGCTTTGACACTGTACATTTTTGACTTTATAAAAATAATTGGTGAGGAACTGAGATACGAGGCTTACATTTTTTGAAAGTAGACTCGAAAACAATTGACCTTTGCTTTTGAAATAAGTGATTTCATTAGACTATCAAACAAAGAATCTGCTTCATTTTTTTAAGCCGNTGCTAATGGTATTTTAGTTTGGGAACCTTCCATCATCTGGACTTATATGATGAGATTTTGAGCACTGCATGTATTGATCCTCATTGTCACGTCAGTTGAAGCGTAGATACTGAGTTCAGATCCCTTGCCTGATTAAGATGAAAACTGTGTTTGTTTACTAGTGTTAGTGCCCTTGTGATCGATAGTATCAGTACTCAAGAATTTATGCCCAATTGTGTCTTTGCGTCTCTTTAGTCCATTTTAACTCTAGATATTAATCCTCAGTAAACTTGATTATGAACCTTTCATTTATGAACACTTTTGGCTTCTATATATTATGCCTTCGCACTGCCTTGTTACTGTGATGGTGCTTTTCAGCCTCTTCTTATATTTACTGGAATGCATTCTGACCATCTCTCCCTGTTGGGTGGATTGTTTCAATTGCTAGCATTGCACACAATGAGTTCACTTTTTTCCGTTCTTAAATGAAGTTATCATAAAATTGGGTGATTATTTGGGTAATTAATCGATTTCTATTCATATTCTTCATATACTACTGTACTAGGTCTTTACCCGGCCGATGGCCGATTTTCTCAATTGCTAATTAAAATCGTAAAACCATGTTTAAGAGTTAATATGCAATAATAATAGCATAATGCGTACACATTACAGTGGATAATATTAAAGGATTCCTAAAAGAAGATGTTTCAGTTACGTGTTTAAGCATATCTTTATCGAACTCAACCCGATTTATTGCTTAAACTACATAGTAAACGTCCACAAAGTAATCAAAACAAATGAACCTCAAGACTTGTGTGTCTTCATGCTATCCACTAACAACTAAACACCAATAACTGAATTACATTAATTGGAACAACAATCGAAAAACATGTTGCATACGTGGCCCAATTATGATGAAACGCGGTTAATTTTTTTTATTTTATTTTTTTGTAAGGATTAAGATATGATTATGTTCCGACTACATGTTTAGTAAATCTTATATCAGGAAATCAATTAGAAAGCCCTTGAACATAATGATGTTAGAGAATAATATAACATTACTTCATAATAATAAGTTCGAATTTCGTGAAAGAAAAAATTAATATCACACGTTGATGAAATTTCGGATCAGATAGATTTAGGTCTATCACAAATATCTATTATTAAATATATGTAAAAAAACTTTTTCGGCATCTAGGTTTGAGTCTAACACCACAATGATAATTGTGTAAAGTATATGTAATATCACGTAATCAGGTTCAAAACATGCATCCAAGCGTTTGAGGCACGGTTCCTTTAATAACAGGGTCAACTCAATGATCCGATAAGCCTAAAGCGAGATTCCTTGAAAAGGCCTTGCAAAATTTTAGACAGTGATAAAATCTGGTATTTTTCTAGGTTTTTTAACTTTTGATTTGGTGTTACATTATTGGTTGTTTGATGATTAGACTTGTTGTAGTAACAACCATAACCACGTGTTTTGTTATTTTTGTGTTACATCATTGAAGTTTGTGACTTTTCATTTGATTTGGTAAAAGTGATGATGGAATGTAAACGCACAAAAGAATGTGATGATGATGATTTGGTGAAGGTGAATACGGTGGTTGATTGGGTAATTACTGCTATAGTTGTTTGATAGAAAAGTTGATGAAAGGATATAAATTGATGCCAAGTTAAAATGACAATGGTAAGTTTGATCAACATTACATCAAATCTTAACAATCATACAAATTAAATTATAAGGCTTTAAATTATAAGGCTTTTATTAAAGCGTATACTTTATTTGCTTTATGGTTGACAAAACCTAGCTTATTAGTAATTGTTCAAGATGAAACGCATATAAATGAAAAATGTCTCCATATAATTAAAGAACATTTTTTCTGAGTAAACACTAAATATTATTGCTCAAACTTTTAAAGACCTAATACTACATATATTAACTAAACCTTTAGGATGTTTCATAGCTGCCTCTATAAAATGTACAACATTAATGTTATAAAAGATAACTTGGCTACTAAATACTTATACGGTATTTAGTATCAAGATTAAATAACATAATATCAACATTAATTGACATATCTGTATCACACATTATTCACACTATTTTTAGTATTTAGGATACTAAATAACAAAATAATATCATAAGTATTTGATTACGACATGACGAGTACTAAAATAAGAATTTTGACACATATAGGCATATAGCTCACTTAAGTTCAGTCGTCACCGTTGCAAGCACCAGTAGTCTCACAAATACTTCATTGATAGCCATTTAGTCAACCACCTGTGATAAATATAATCGTAAACAAAACCAATCAACATTAACTTAAATTTTACAATTGAAAATTCAACAATTAGTATCCTTATCCACCTATTATTATACTACATATAGTTACACAGCAACTAATACTGAAAACATATATGTAATTCAACTAAAAGAGCAAAGGTGACCTCTAACAAATCCCGTTACATGTAGAAACAAAGCGCAACGGATAACTCATATAAAATAAACTTAGTTAGTCAATTGATAACCCAAATATATTAAATAAATGTATCAATTTTAATTCTTGCGAAAACCCAAATTAAGGAACCACTCCATATGCACCATGTAACGATTACCTCATCAAAATTATGTGTTATAAGATAAGTAGGTGACTTTTTCTGTGTCGTGCTACTCAGCGTATTCTGGCTATACACCTTCCAATGTTGCAATGCTTATTTACCTATGCATATGCATGCTTGTTAAAAGTATGCAGATTTAGACATGAGACAACTTCATTTCAAAGTATATACCATTTTAATGAGTAATTGATAAAAGAGTTAAGGAGGTTCCTGATTTACCCTAACACATACTACTAATAATTGCAGTTTAAATTCGTGAAACAATCAAGACCCTTTGTTGCTACAGTTGAGATCATTTAATAGAGACGTAGTTCGAGGCGGCTTACTACTTAATATCTTCATCAACTTAACTTCTTTTGGTTGCGGTATGTGGATGTTTGTTTAAGCTCGTATTTCCAGCCTATGGGCTTATTTAACTTATGAAAAGCCAATAAGCTCAAATATTAGGGCTTATGAGCTAATCATGATTCTTGAGCCTATGGCTTATTTAAGCTCTTAAGCTCAGATTAATAAGCTAATAAGCCCAAAAAATTGAGGTTATTAGCTTTTCAAAAGTTTAATAAGCCGTGAGATGAAAAAATAAACTTAAACAAACACCCTAAATTGACTATTTCTACGGTTCCTACTAACCCATATGGAACTCATCATTGAGATTCCAGTTGCTAAAGGTTGCTGCTACATCTAATACAATTTGGTCTCATGGCTATCAGACCACCAGATGATGTAATCCCAGTAGCCTAACATTGTTCAGAGTGTAAAAAATATTCAACCAATCACCTGATTGCTCTATTTAAAAATTGATGCCAATGATAAACACGCTGACCCATTTCCGCCAAATCAAACATAAATATCAAAAACATATCCAGTTTGTACCTTGATTAATATCTAATGTCATCAAACTTGATGAACAGTTGATAACTTTAAAAAATCGCTAAACACCCAAGTGTATTATATGTGTCAAGTCACAAGATCTCCCAGCCAAACCCTTAAAACTGCTCATTTGCTTCTAAATTATGCTGAAATGTTAAGTTAACAATCCCAAACCCCCTCCATCTCGTAACCAACAATATGTCATCAAAGATTTAACTACAAATAAAATTAATAAGAACTTACGACACTGATAACCTCTTTAAGTGGTGGCTTGTGATTGATTGTTTTGAACTTCTGCTTAAAGAAATGAGCAACATACCATGAATTACCATTTTGACTCAATCTCTTCAAGTGGCCGCAAAAACTGGTAGAAAATTTAACTTAAAAACCTTTTAGTTTGGTGCTATGGTAAATGAAAGAGCTTAGAACACAAAAGTGAAGATTTCAACCCATTTACTCACAAACATGTCATTGTGGGCATCCCTAACAGGTGAAATGTAGTACTCCTAGCTAAAGGAAAAGTCTTCAAACGGATTGAAAGTGGCCTAAAGTTTAGTTTAAAATTCTTATAGCCATCTAAATTACTTATATTATGTACTTTATTCTTGGAAGGCCCTTATTTTAATAATTAAATTATAATAGACTTAACATATTAACCTTTTTTCTCTAGAGATGGCAATAATCCGAATGCAAGATACTTGACAGCTACTTTACTGATAATACAGTTCCAAATGAAAATGCAAATGCTTACCGTAGGAACTATTCAATGAATTATTAAATCAATTTCAAGTCTAACCAAATTACCATACACAATAGCAATATTCTCTAGTGGATAAATTTCATTTACTTGATTGGATTCAGGAAATCACATAGCAGCTTCCTAGATTTATCACCATCCCTTTTTAATCTTACACACCCATCCACCCTGTAAATGAAACCCATCCTTACCATAAATCATACTATTTATTTATGTCCATGCAGACCAAAGACATGATATAATACAGTAATCCATACCTTGTTTTGTGTCGATAACTTTAACCAATCATACCAAACCTCAAACACATTTCCAATCTCTTTTGGGCACATGCCCAATATATATCCAAGCAACGCGTTCTTCCTGAAGATAAGCTCCATGCCAATTATCAACGTAAAAAAGGTGATTCATTAATTCATGTTCATATCCATACATCAAGCTCCTTCATCCCTTCAATTGAAGATTATCCTTCTTTACCGATGTCTCATACGATACCTTGCTTGTTAACTGCTAAGACATAAATAGGCTTACACTTTAGTTTCAATACTGTATTAGTTAATTATTGTTAAAATTCACCTAAGTCAAGGGGTTAAAAGGCAACAAACATAGATAGTGATCATAAAAAAAGTTACCTACTCTTTAACAGTTGAACTGAAAATTTCAGTGCTATAATTTCACTATAACATGATTCCAAATTCAATCATAAAAACAGGAGCAAACAAATATACAACTTACCATCATCATTATCAGCACCAACATCTACTCGTCTAAAAGCAAGATTCACCTTCTATTTCTATTTCTATTTCTAATGGTGACGATGAAAAAATTTTCAACAGAAGTAAATCAACCTTTTCTTGCCATGGTCAACATCTCATCTTTGACTTTAACTACTCCGTCTTCATGCAATTTGACCATTTTGCTTGCTCTTTCAAGTTTTCAATTCTTTTCTTAAACCCCTGTATGAACAACAAAATTTGTAACTAAAAAAGTAATGGTAATATGTTTACAAATTCAGTACATTGTTTGAAAATTTAAATAGGCATACAACTCACTCAATATCTTCCAACTCAATAACCATTCTTCTATTCAGTTTCCCTTTCCTTTCTCCAGGAATAACAACACCAACATGTCCGATTACATCTGAAATACAACATAAACATAATTTACCTGTTGTCACTTACTTCACTTAAATTCATATATATAGTTATAGCAATTAAAAAGATTGACAAAACTCACCTACAACTTGTTTTTCCTTAGCATTGTCTTCAACAATATAAGTAAAGGGATAAAAGCGAACCTATACTTTGATGCAAATACCGACTGAGAAGCCTTCACATATGTCTTCTTGTGAAAGTTGATCTTAGAAAGATGATTGGCGACTTTGTAAGGACCATTATTTTTGGCAACATAAAAGTTGCTCAAATGCACGCTTCCTCCCTCCCTTAAAAGAGACGACTCAAACTCAGAAACCATCTTGTTACCAACTGTGGCACTTATCCTTGAACCCTGAAAAACGAAAACATAAATATGGAATAGTTAAGAACATAAGACAATAATGTTACAAACATAAGCTGTGCAAATAAAAAAATAACATACTGTCAATAAAAACCTCTTGATCCATCAGAACACCATAATACTACTGCCGCCACAGACGAACCACCATTGCCTTGATTTTCGAAAGTATATTTCACTGCATTAATGTTGTTGATAAGATATGAGTGATTAACATTTTGATTAGTTTGTGGGTTTGTTTGAGAGGAAAATATGGTGATAACACTTGCCTTATGACAACTATTTGAAGATCCACAAGGTATAGGATCATGGGATTGATTCAGAGTTACAGTTATCTGCTACATTTTGGCAAGAATTTAGGAGATCATGATTATCGGTTATTGACTGAATCAGTTTTTGAATAATCTTTGATTTTTTTTGAAAGGCTTGAATAATTTTTGAATAATACTGAAATAACTGTTCCTGATTTCATGGTTCAAAAATTTTAAAGATTTAAACTTTATATTATAAGGTAGTTAAATTAAAATTCATGTTATACAATTATAATTTTATTCATGTTATATACTTGAAAAACCACAAAATTTCAAACCCAATTAGTTAATTATTAAGAATTCTAAAATAAATTAATTAATTAATTAAAATAAAAAAAATCAATATGAAGAGATTGAATGATGTATATAACCTGAAATGAAAGTATGAAACCAATCGTAATCATCTTGAAAAAAATTGCAAACTTGTTAGGAGCACCATTGTTGGAAGGGTAATGGTTGAGTGTTAGTGTTTGAGTGAATTTTATTAAAAAAAAAAAAAAAAAAAAAAAAAAAAAAAAAAAATCCCCAAATTGGATTGAGTGGGTATGCGGTACATTGTTTCTTTGTACAACTTTTATATTTTTTATAAACCTTTATTTGTCCCTTATTAACGAGCATCTATTTCGTAGTGTTTATAAAATTCATGGGCAGAGGACCGCGCAACGGCAGGTCCCTAGCGAAAAAAAATGTATTGTAAATGTTGGAAAATATTTGGCTTTTTCCATAATTTGCCTCTCCAAGTACCAAATATAGTGATATTTTACAAAATTTATCAAAAGTGCCCCTCGACAAAAATTTCATTGCTCCACATTATCATGTTGTTTTACCATATTAAACTACCCCGTGTGATATAGTTTCTTTGAGCTGCGTCTCATATTGCGATGAAATATTTTTGTTTTGTCAAAATTGTAAAGGATATTTTTTTATCTTCCAATGAGCCTAATATTCATATGGTTTTAAAAACCTTTGTAAAAAATTTTATTCGTATGCACTTTCACCATAATGTTAAAGAAATGAAAAAGTTGTACTTGCAAATCATTTCAAAACCATATGAATATTAGGCTCATTTCGAAAATAGAAAAATATCATTTACATTGTCTCATTTTGAAAATAGAAAAATATCATTTACATTGTCGAAAGAATTAAACAAATTAGCGCAATATGAGATCGTAGTTAACAAAAAAAACTATCAAATAATGTAAGTTCTGATGTTAAAAAATCATGTAAATACTTAATTAGTGTATTGTGTAAAGGAGAAAACTTTGCCACATCTTTTGCTTTCATAATTCTACATTGAAAGTTACTCTCATATCAACATTTACGATGTTTTATTCATACATGTTTGACCAAAAATTTGTAATAGATGAAATAATAAAATTTGTAAATCGTCTCAAAACCATATCAATATTAGGCTCATTTCGAAGATAAAAATACAAACTTTACATTGTCGAAAAAATTAAAAAAATTTATCACAGTATGAGATCGTAGTTAACAAAATACTATAACATAGTGTTATTGGTTGTGTAAATAAACATGTAAATATTTATAGTCTAAGGGATAAAATTGTAATTCGGTCTCATTTGCTTTCATAAATTGCACCGAAATTTTAGCTCGTTATGACACGTGCATAAATTTGGTATGTTCTTTGCTAAAAATTTGACACGTACTCAGTTATTATCTTGATTTAGTGAGATTATAGATTTTGTTTATATTCAAAGACTATAAACCTGAAAGTACCAAACATAAAATATAAAGCTTAAACCTGACAGAAAAATACGAAACAGAAACTGATAAAAAACTGTGTTATACTGTAAACAAAGGGGGCGGAGGGTAGGAGGACACAACATCACATCAGGGTACCTATAGTAGATCCCATAAAGGTTAACAAAATACATTTTTTGGTCAATCACGTTACGTTTGTTACCGTTAACTTAATCATAGTAGATACAATACTTTGAGTTACGTCAATATTACAAATCATATCCGAAGAATTATTGTTACCATTAACTTATTCTTTTTGAGTACCTTTGTAGATAGGGCTGTAAACGAACCGGACGAACACGAATGGAGCCTTGTTCATGTTCGTTCATTTAATTTTAACCGGACAAGTAAATGGATACGAACGCTTAAACGGACAGATTCTCTTATTCATGTTCGTTTTTATTAAGAAAATGAGTTGTTTATGTTCGTTTATGTTCGTTCATTAAGACACTAAACGAACGTTAAACGAACATAAATGAAATAGACAAACAAACATAAACTTTATCGAATTCTTCACAATATATTGTTTTATAAGTGTTATTTTGTTTAAACAAACCAATTTTTAAAATTATAAAATTAAAAGATATGATATATGAACATAAATAGATAAATTAACATAAAGGAACGTTAACGAACACATAATCGGACGTTCATGAACATAAATAAACGGACGAGGCTTTTGTTCATGTTCGTTCATTTAACTAAACGAACATAAAATATTGTTCCTGTTCGTTCATTTAATAAACGAACTTTTTATCGAACGGTTCATGAAATGTTCGCTGAACGTTCAGTTCGTTTCAGCCCTGTTTGTAGACGATAAATTAAAAGAATTACTCGTATTTACATATTACAATGCTAATTATCTGCAACACTGCAAGTTTGGTTGCGTCAAACTCATGATTTCCACATTTGAGATTCGAGCATTCACTCAAACTCTATAAAAACTCAACGATCGTCGCATTACATAGAAGCTCGATGTGGTGCATAGCTTATAATTTGCAAGTAAATGAATTTTTTTGTAACCAAAAGCTCCAAAAGGCTAAAATGTCTGAGCCCGGGTTCGAACCGGGGACCTCTAGTGTGTGAGACTAGCGTGATAACCGACTACACCGCCCAGACATATTGTTCAACTAGTTGCCAAATACTTATAACCATTTTGATTTTATCAAGATGTAAGTTAAGTTTCTATACTGATAAGAATATTTATCTTAAGTTCAGGTGACCAAATGTACTTGTAAGTTATAACCACATTCTTTTAAATAAAATGTTGTGTAACCATCGCTACGTACAGTTCCTTAAACATATAACAAAAAACGTGGCATGCCTAGTAATTGTTGATGGTGGTGCGAGAACTGAACAAGCAATGGTAATTGGGACAGACTAGATGAGGGATAACTTCCAAAGTACGTACTTTTTGATCCAAAGAATACTCCATGCTCAGATTTCTGTTACAGCATGTTCAAATACCATAGCAGCATGTTTAAGAAAGATGAGTTAATTACAAAAAAAGAAAAGGTAGATCTTGGCATACTTGTTAAGCGTGAAGACTAAATAGCAGTAGACTGCAACGTTTTGTCAATACATTGTTTCCCATGTAGTTCTCCTACCCATGTAAGTTATAAAATCACCTTAACATTTTCCGCTTTGGTCTCTCGCATCAACAACTTTACCCAAAACCAAGACTAGAGAGTTAGGAACACAACCACCTTAACAGCCGGAATCTTACCAATCTCCTTCAACGCCTTTTCACACGGTCCCTCATCAACAAAAATTGCTGTAATATTTCTAACTGTCCCAATAATACCAGGTTGATCAACCTGTCCACAAAGGATAATACGAGTATATCCTATTAAACTCACAACGACTTTAAAGGCACCTAGTTTTGTTAAATGTGGGAACCCCATCTTTCACTTACCCCTCAACTTGAATATCCCCAGGCTCGCAGATTACACTCGTGAAACAGGATTCCACATCAACAATTTGAATGATGTCGGGGGCTTTTTGGATGACCCATTCTTCACTTATACTGTTCCTTTGGTGACATAGTGCGGAGTAACTTGGTGTTAAGATCATTGGGCTCTCTTGCTGATGGTAATGTCACCATTACGGATTTCGCTGCACTTCTTCCTGCTACTAATTGTGCAGCTAATCTGCTAAGTTTTTCAGCGTGTAACATAAGGTACCTGCAGCAAAGGTAATGTCATCCCTCGTCGATATCATTTGCATAAATGGTTCCTAAAGGTAACGTTTGCTTTCTCTTTTGGTACCTCGCCCTTTATCCTTCAGGAATTAATAGCAAAATGAATTATATGCTCGAGAGAGACCAAAAGTGGTATTAATTAGACACATGAGTGACTAAAAGAGAAAGAAAACACTACATTTACCGGCTAACTATGTAAATAGTATCGATGAGGGACATTTCTGTGATTTACCGTTTCAAAATCAAACAGATCGATATTAGCAAAGTAATGATATTGGATTATTAGAACAAGATCATATTACTATTTCATACATTTTACAATCTAACAAATTGTTCTAGCAGTCATGGTGCAAGCACAAAGACAACTTTAAATGTATTTTGGTTAATCTAAGTCCGAAACAAAGTACACAAAAGACATGATAGAATCATCAAACACGACTATGACCTTAGTGAGACAGCCAACTCCAATAATGACTTTTTTACATCAAGTAAATCATATGTTGTGAAATTTCTTTATGGTAAGATTGTCACTTATGGTACAGAGGTCCCTATTCATTTATTGAAGTTCCTCACATTGGTTTTACGCAAAGCCAATTCATGTAACCATTTGCTACAACTTTTTACAAAAGGGACGACAAAGCCAATTCATGTAACCATTTAGCAGTCGTATAACCGAATGTAAACACAACGTTTTCTCAACTTATACTATGATACTTAGAAACACACATTAGTCCATATTAAGATATCTCTCTACGCTTAAACCTTGAAAAGGTGAAAAGTTACCAAAATAAGTTGATTAATAAGAAATTTATACTTTATTTTTTGGTTATAACTTGAATAATTGCAATAGTCAATTTAGCGACAAACTTTTTCGTGACCACCAATCCAAATTTAGTGACGAAATTTTCGTGACTAAGAACCATAACAAGATACGAGTTCAACAGACCGACACTTTCGTCACTAACATTTATGTTAATGACAATTTATTACTTCGTCCCTAAATATATGCAAGTGACGAGATATAGTGACGACAATTTTACATATCGTCACTAAACTATGTTTATAGTGACGAAAAATATGGGTTGTCAGTAAATTCTCGTCACTGTAGCCTTTTGTTTAGCACGCACTACAAGAAAAAGTGACTTTAGTGACCAGCAATTTTCGTCACAAACAGTACCAATTTGGTCACTAAACGTGATTAGTGACCAAATTCAGGTGGTCACTTGTGGTCACTATAGGTCCGTCACTAATTACACTTAGAGACCAAATGCAGTTTCGTCACTAAATAGTGACCAGAAAGTCGTCACTGATTGAATGGGTAGATACAACTTCAAACCAATCAGTGACCAAATATCTGGTCACTAATCTGCCAGAGACGAAATGTTGGTCACTATTTTGGTTGATTAGTGACCAAAAAGTGGTCACTATCCACAAGTTGCCGACAACCGCAAAATGCTCGGTTTCGTCGTACCCTTTTACTTTTTGCATAACAGAAAACTAAAGTTCCATAACTGTAATTAATCCATGATTTTCAAACAAAAAAGAGAATATAATCAATACCCATAACATACCAACAATTGCATCATTTTGTCTCAAATACAACATTGAACGTGAATAAAGTCTAACAACATGATTTTCAAGACAACCTTCTTATAACACACAATCTTTAAATCTTTGTTACTACCGGTAATGTACGATAGAAAAAAATGACATCCGCAAATTCTTTCCAGGCTGCAAATTATTTCCTGCAACTTCTTTCCTGCAAATCCTTCAATTCAATCCTGCAAATCCTTCAATTCATAATAAAGAGACATTCAAATGAATATGAGTTTTAGGAGAGTTCATAAGCTGCAGTAAACTTAATAAGAAACACTATAAGAAGACCACCAGCAACTTTACACTCTATGAAAACTCATATCAGATTCACATTTAAAGATAACATTACAAACTATCAAGAGTTTAAGACCAGTTGAATAAGAGTTTATATTTCACTGTATCCACACACTTTTCTGTAAAACAGCTGGTGCACCCAACACATCCTTAACATTCCTAGTTTCTCTTCTTACCATCCTTAATCCATGGAAACTTTTCCTATTTGCTAGAGGTCAAGGGACTCAAAGTGATAACCACTGACCAAACATAAGAACTAAAGAAAATAGACCACTCGACTAACAATTCAATCTAACTACGCCACCTTGATTACACTCCTCTTAAGATCTTCCACACATTTTCTTTGTTCCTGTTCTGCTCATGCTTTAGATCCTCATGGATGGTATCGATGAAAGAATGAAATAACCATGAGGAGAATATCATGAGGAGTCTCCTAATACATGAAACTTACATGCACATCAATGACTCCTTAAGACTATATGCCTATTAATACAAAGCAACAAAAACTATTTATGCTGCAAACTTACACACAAGTTCATTTTCATACTTCATATAAGCTGGCTTCACTTCTACACTTTCTCTACTAGTTCATAAGTTAACCCCTGTTCTTGTTTACAGTATTAAGTTTTCATTCCAACAATATGAGAAATACCAGGTTGCAGACCTGTATAAACCTAAATTTTTTAGAGCTTATAAACCTAAAAAGCAGAGCTAATTCAGACCCCCTTACTTGTATGCTTAGATAACTATTGTAGTCACGATTTAAAGAAATTAACCAGTTATTATTAAACAATGACCTGTTTATATACCAATGACCTGTTTATATACCCATACACTTCACCACCTATTCATCTTGACATCTGTGATGAATCATGACACAATTGCTATATTGATAAGGATCCAAGGCTAAATAAAGGAACTGAAATTTCTGAACTTACATTTGTTTGGGCGTGGAGTCTAGATAAACGAGTTATCTCTCCCATAATGAATTTTAATTGGCCCTTGAACTTTTTATTCTGCTTTTGAAGTCGGCGTTGTCTTTTATTCATAACCTTCATATCCTCCTCTAAAGCCTTTGATCTTTCCTTTTCTGACTCTAAGTCTAATCTCAACTTTTCATTGCCCAAAAAATTCCGTGTAGATGCAGAACGCCCTTTACCATGTCCAGGAATATGTTTTAGTTGTTTCAAACATATCTCAGCTGGTGTTAAAGTAGACTCGGCTTCTTCAATTCGTAATGCATTCTGCATTAAAAAAAAAGGTTGGTATATCAACAACTTATGTATTAATTATGTAATTTTAAATGTCAGTTAGGAAGTAGTAGAAATTACCAAAGTTTTTTCGGCCTTCTCATTGATCATTCTCTCTTTTTTTTCACAATAATGTGCAATTTCAAAGTGTCCAATTGCTGTTACGTGTTCCCCTTTTCTCTTTTTCTGTTTCATAAATATAATCATAATACAATTCCAAAGAGACAAAAAAAGAAATAGATATATTAATTATTCATAAAATTAACTCACCCCATCAACTCTTCTCGCAGTCGAATGGGTGCTTACTGCAGGTGGAAGTTCGTTGAAAGATCTGTTTTTCTTGTTTCTAGCGCTTATCTCCTGTAAAGTTAAAAGTTTAGACAGCATTTGAAATATGTATTCTTTATCAACAAAATGTTACGTACTTAGAAGAAGAAAAAAAGTGAGCTTATAACCTGAAATGCTTCGCTTGCAAATCTCTCATACAAAGTTACCCAATCACTAGTTCGCACACCATCTGGGGGATGCGTCATTGCAACCTCTTTACTTGGATATTTTTTGAAATGAAGGTGCAATTTGTACTGTTTGTTCTTATGTTGACTCGCTAGTTGTTTTTGCATAGCATATATCATCACGTCACACGTTTCATCATAGTTTGAATTTTCCTAGAAGTACAAAAAATGTTAGCCACTTTATGAATTTTCTTAGAAGTACAAAATAGACTACACGTACAGATTCTGCGTACTAATCTCATGTAACTATAATGCAAACTAAGAATACTCTGTGTACTCTGATCTTCTGATCTGTCTAACCTAATATTTTTTGTGAAAATTTTTTGTAAAACTAAGAAATAAGCTGAGATAAGTTTGTTTGCTTAACAGGTTCACAATTCTTAAAGTAAACAATGAGATGGCTTAAGTTCACAGGGCTGCAGTTTATCAACAATGATAAGACCATAAGCATTAAAAGACACAAGCTGTTTGAGGTAAAAACTAAAGTTGCAGGGCTGCAGTTTTATGAGCGCTACTTGCAGGGTGTTTTTAGGCTACTAAATAAACACAAAAATGAAAAATAAGCTAAGACTATTAGAGACCTATCTATGAACTACTTATGCAACCAAATTCAAACTCTCAATCCTACTGAAGCATATCTAATATTGAAAGTAAAAATGGCATGAGAGGCTGTTTTAGGATTGTGATAGATAAGAATCTCAATTTGACCAAATCACCATTAAAACAGACAGAACCTTAAGTCATTTAGACCTGTTTAATACTCTAAAATTTTCTTACTAAAAATGTTCACAGTTATTAAAAAACAATGACCTGTTTAATAAAATAGGCTACATGTCTATATCCGACTTATTAGTGAGAATTTTAAAAATAACACTTACTACTGTTTTGGTGATTATATCCTTCTTCAATGAATCAGGTTGCTTTTTCCATGTTGTACCATCTAGTTTGGCGAACTTTCTCATTACACATCCTCCTTTGGTAATAAAACGTTGAGCATCTTCCCCAACAATCTTTCCTGAACATTCGTCAACCTCAAACACCAAGTTCCTCTTACTGGCGCGGCTCTTTCTAGTTTCACCTAAAGCTCTAGACTCTTTCCGAGTGACGGTCATGCCTAAACATAATATTCAACCAAAAAAAACTATTTCGTTAATAAAATATCACAGAATGACTACATAATATCTTTATTTTACAAACATACCATGTGAAGTTGAACCAATGTTCTCTTCATGTTCATCATCACTCGTGTTGGTCTCAGTTTGTGCATAATCAATTTCATGAGTGCCTTCCTGCTCATCTTCCTCTCCTTGGTTTCTAACTGTTACAGGACTTTGACAAGAAGAGAAAGAATTCCTATTTTCTTCATTTTCCAACCAATTATAACTTTTTCTCTTCTGAATCGGTTGATGATGTGGAGGATCACTTCTGGTAAAAGACTTCTGTAGATCAGACCTCTTAAAAATGCCATTAGGACCACGAGTACTTGGCCCACCAGGTTCACGAATACATGACCCACCTGGCCCATGACTAGTTATCCCACCAGGCTCACGAGTACTTGCAGGCCAACGAGTACCTGGACCACTAGCCTCACGAAGACTTGGACCATTAGGCTCACGAGTAATTGCCCCACCAGGTTTACGAATACATGGCTCACCAGGCTCGCGGGTACTTGCACCACCAGGCTCACGGGTACTTGCACCACCAGGCCAACGGGTACTTAGACCACCAGGTCCACGAGTATCTGGACCACCAGACTCACCAGACTCACGAATGCTTGGATCACCAGGTTCACAAGTAGTTGCACCACCAATCCAACTAGTACTGGAATTCTGTAGATGAGACCTTTTCAAAACTCCTTTAGATGCAGCAGGCTGAGCAAACCCATCCATCTGAAGAACAATAACACACTTTTCGTTGGTGATTACTAACGAAAAGAGTCAAATTGACTTGGCCCATAACACATAGTTTTTCTGGAATAAACTTTCAAGTCTCACCTTGGGCTTCCCCTTCTGTTTTTTCAGTTTTTTATTACTTGAATTATGCATCTCGTGTTATGGATTGGCTGGAACAGTCAAATTGACTAAATGTCAGCATCAAGAAACTTATTAGATAATATAATGGAACAGTCAAATAGACTAAATGAAACTACTTTCTACTTCTCTTGTTTATGAAACTACACATAAACTACTTTCTACTAAAGTGTAACAGTCCAATGATACACATAAACTACTTTCTACTTTTCTACTTACTGAAGTGTTTGGATAATCTAAATTGCTTCTGCTTATCATGAATCTTGTGATGAGAGGGTGGATATGTTGATAAGCAACTTATAAAACAAGAAAACGTCCAATTTTATAACAAAATCCTAGCTTATTAGATCTGCCCTGTGTCCTAGACATTCTCAATCCCAAACACCCCCATCAAAACTACAGCTTAAGATCAAACAATATATGGTTGTACAGAACTAGGTTCGGACCAAAAAAAGGAGCAATTGAGACCAGACTAAACCTGCTACATATGGTGCATACCTGTAGTTTAGGTTGAAGTGCCTCGAGAGGTCCTTTAGGCTTATCTACAACTCTCTGCCAACAACAACATATATGTAAGAAAGTATTATATATACAGATAAACAGAGGATTAGCAATAACTATATATTAAAACACATCAAAACTTCGAATCACGAGAAACACTGTATAGAGAAGGAAAAAAATACCTCCATAGCTGATAT
Organism: Artemisia annua; assembly: GCA_014162995.1. Lineage (NCBI taxonomy): Eukaryota > Viridiplantae > Streptophyta > Magnoliopsida > Asterales > Asteraceae > Artemisia > Artemisia annua. Next base: position 49,897 of record LBNU01036199.1, on the reverse strand, counting down.
AATTACATCCACACATTAAATATTAAAACATAATAACATATTAAAGTAGAAAGAACACATGCAAAGTTCCAGATGTTAAAAACTTTATGCATAATACATCTGCAGACATACAAGACACTAAATATTAAACCTAATCTGAATCAATATAGTCTTCATGTGGCGATTCGTCTTCCTGTGATGATTCCACTTTTTCTGAAGATTCTAAATCAGATGGATCGGTTTCTTCATCTATCAAATGACGGTTTTTACTAGATTGCCTAGTTGAGTCACCACTAAGGGTTAAGGCATCCACCAATTCCAATGGAGTAGAACCTCTTATTAGAGAAGATTGCTTGAGATTCAAATCAACATTTAGACTCAAAGGTGGCTCTTCTTCTTGATATATGTCTCCCACTGGAACATCAAATACTTTTCGAAGGGGATTACTTAGTACCACATGCCAATTCTTGCCCAATTTAAGATCGGGTACATAAAAAACCTGTTTGGCTTGAGATGCAAGAATGTATGGTTGATCTATGAACCATTCTCGAGACATATTTATACTAAGAGTTCCAGATTCTTTATCAATTTGTAATCCTGTCACATCACTGACCCTAAACCATTTACACTTAAACACCAACACTCTTTTATTTAGTCCTGAGTATTCCACCTCTAATACCTCCTGTAATATCCCATAAAAGTCAATAGTGTTTGTCCCATAATTTCCTGGCACTACAACCCCACTATTCTGCGTTTTCCTATTCATTTCACGAGATTGAGTGTGGAACTTATAACCATTTACCATACATCCACTATACGCATTCACTGAGAATGGTCCATGTGACAAAACCCGAATTTCTTAATCAAATGACTCTGGACAATTATTCACCTAAACAAAAAAGCATGTAAAGTATTAGTTAACAGAAGTTTAAAATTGTCAAATTTAACTTTAAAAACGATAAATTTCTAAAGTAACTCTTACACGTTGTTGAAGCCATGAAGCGAAACGTTTGTCATGGAGTTCATTAATATTGTTACAGTTTTCTTCCTCTAGTTTAAGTTTGTGTTCACTGCATAAAGTTAGCAACATTATTATATAACAGAGAGAACAAAAAGTATAAACATGTCAATTTATGAAGAAGAAACATACTTACTTTATAAGCTCCACCATTTCGTCACAGTTATTTAAAATGTAAGTATGAATCTTCTCCAACTCAATATTACTTATATTAGATGTAGTCTTACTGCCTAACAGGCGCCCTTTGCAAGAAAAAACAAAAATGTCACCATCAATATCCACCATCTCATTGTTGCGCTCAACCTTATTAAAGATAGTTTCGACATCATTCAAATACATTGAACAGAAATTTAGACATTCACTGTCTATGTATCTTTCAGCGATACATCCTTCGGGACGTGCTGTGTTTTTAACATACCCTTTTAAAACTCGCATTTTCCCGTACAATGAATAAGTAATTAGTATAAGTTATTAGTATAAACCCAATCAGAAATTGTTTCAAACATTTAATAACATGTGTACCTCTCAAATGGAAACATCCAACGATACTGAGGTGGACCTGCTATCTTTGCTTCGAATGGCAAATGAATCAAAAGATGAGTCATGATGTCAAAGAACGATGGAGGAAATATTCTCTCCAACTTGCACAGGATGAGAGTGATTTTTTCTTCTTGTTTCTCAAGTACATCGATATACATGTTTCGCGCGCATAATACTTGTATAAAATCACTTAGCTCGTACAAGACAAGTCGAGCTTCTTTTGTCAAACAACCCCTAATTGACAAGGGCAACAATCTCTGGATGAAAACATAAAATTCATGACTTTTCATGCGAGACAATTGGAATTCTCCCTCTTTTATGCATCTAGAAATATTTGAGGCAAATCCATCAGGAAACTTGACTGAAGTTAGGAAATTTAGAACTTTTTGTTTCTCGTCCTTTGTGAAGTGATAGCAGGCCATTGGCATTATGAATGAGTTACCATCTTCTACAAGATGTAAGCTCTTTCTTAACCCCTTATCCATCAAATCCTTACGGGATTTCCATGTATCTTTAGTCTTAACCTTAATATTGAATAATGTGCCCGTCAAACTTTCTGTCACATTCTTAACAACATGCATGATATCAATGTTGTGTCTCAATTTCAGTTTATCCCAATATGGAAGCTTGAAGAATATGCTCTTTTTATACCATCCTTTCTTTCCTTCTAAATACTTACGCTTTTTCTTCTTAACAGAACAATATGGCTCACTAATAGTACAATCTATATCATGCAGAACTTCAAGTCCAGACATTGGTACAATCGGTTCCCGGGTTTCCCTTGTCCCATCAAAATTCTTTTTATCGTTTCGCCATTGGTGTGAAGATGGCAAAAACCTTCGATGACCCATGTAACATACCTTTCTACTGTGACTCAAGTAACTAGATGTTGTTTCATTCATGCATATTGGACACGCATTGTAACCCTTAACAGTCCAACCAGATAACATGCCATACGCCGGAAAATCATTTATGGTCCACAAAAGGACTGCATGTAACGTAAAATATTCTTTTCTATGCGCATCATAAGCCTTGATACCATCCCATAAATCATTTAATTCATCAATGAGAGGCTGTAAGTAAACATCAATATTGGTTGGTGTTTTGGAACCTGGAATCAACATCGACATGAACATGTATGGGTCTTTCATACATTTCCACGGAGGAAGATTATATGGGACAACGAAGACAGGCCATATGCTATACGAACTACTTAGGTTACCAAACGGATTGAATCCGTCTGTTGCCAAGCCTAAGCGTACATTGCGTGGATCTTTAGCAAATGAAGGAAACACTCTATCGAAATGTTTCCAGGCCTCACTGTCTGCAGGATGTCTAGCTATGTTATCATCGTTAACTCTTTTATCCTTATGCCACCTCATGTCATTAGAGACTTGCGGATCTATAAACAACCTTTGAAGCCTAGGTTTTATAGGAAAGTACCGAAGCACCTTTTGTGGTACATTAGGTTCTTTTTTTTTGAATCGAGGTTCTTTACACTTATCATTTGGACATTGGGTAAATGATTTATACTTACCTCTATAAAGAACACAATCATTAACACAAGCATGAATTTTCTCCCCCCGAAACCCCAAATCACGTATGTACTTTTTTGCTTCATAATAGTTTTTTGGAACTGAGGATGGAGATGGAAGTGCTTTTTTGAATACGTTAAGTAAGTCATTAAAGGACTTGTTAGACCAACCATTTGTTGTCTTCAAATGTAAAATGGTAACAATGAAAGAAAATTTCGAATAACTTTGGCATCCCGTGTAAAGATCTTGATGTGATTCATCTAATAATCTACGAAGAGTTTCTAAATCTTTGTCTATAGAAGATGAAGATTCACCATTAGTCTTCCAATTATCACCCCACCTACTTTGACCTATGTTATCTAACATCTCATCAAGGTCGTCATCATCAACATCATCATTATCAACATTCATATTATCACTACCCACATCCTCATCATTAAATGATACATGATCATCACTATCATCCGAAACATCACAAGACTCTCCATGACATGTCCACTCATCATAACTAGTAGAAATTCCATTTTGCATCAAATGTTTATAAACGATAGACTTCTTATGGTCACGAAAATTATTACAAATTTTGCAAGGGAAAGGAATTTCTACTGATTTGTTTTTGTAACGATAGGCAAATCTAAGAAACTCATTCACACCAATTTCATATCGTGGGTCGGTTAACCTATGAACAATGTGCATCCAAGATTTATCCATCCTGAGAGAATATATGGTATTACTACATGATAGTCAAAAATATGCTTAATATAAGTTAAAGCGCGATATGCAACTTTTGGATATTAAATTCAGAAAAATGAATAATGGTTTCCACCTAGTTTTAACACAACTACGCTCAACAGACACGGTCACTTCATAACTAATAATGGTTTGAGAAAAGAATAAATCAATCTACAGTTATCTTCTTTCTCAAGATCTAGATATATTAAATTCAGAAAAATGAATAATGGTTTCCACCTAGTGAACTCAAGTGTTCACTAGATCTTATTAACTCATGTCATCAACAAGCTCACCCTTCACATCCACTATCATCCACATTCAATCATACAGAGTAAACGCCAAGAACATGTCTATTCCCACTGCCTGCATCTATAGTCTTTCCATTAGACAAAGTATTTAGCTACATATGTATAACAGGGTGAGGCCAATAAACTGTGCTAAAGCCTTGACATGTACTTAAGTGAGAATGAAATGCCTTTATATGCCGACTAATCTCTATAAAGTAGTTGGTCAGCTTAGGAAAAACTAATAGCTGCATATGAAAGCCTCCTTCATATGCTCCAAGACACGACTCTTTCTAAATATTATCCTAGAAAACATTTTGTAAGTTGCATGATAAGTGTTGTTCATTACCTAATACAAAGTTAATGGTTGCGGTCCTCGCCCTTGATAGGATTCCAGCTTCTTGGGAGACTTGTAGACTCTGAAATACGTCTTTATCGTGTGTTCTGGACTTTAAACCGTGTTTAGCTCTGAAACAAAAATGTAATCATATGAGCAGAGGTTAGCACATCATACAATTCATTCCATATACGAACAAATAACAGCTGATCAGAGCACACTTGAGAAGGAATAAGCATATTACAGACCACACTTAATTCGATATACCCACACTCTCAAGACAGTCTTAACCCTCTATCTCACTCCAGGACCATAGAACCACAATTAAGGAATATGCAGAAAAATGACAAAAGATGCAGACCCAAAAAAAAGAAAAAAAATAATAAAAAAAAAATAAAAATGCAGCCCTAACAAACAACAGTTAACCACACTTGATAAGGAATATGTAGACCAGGTACAGTAAGGACAAAAAATGCAACCCACAAATCAAAACCTTAAAATTGCAGACCTGTAACTAATGACCTGCAACTAATGACATAACTGAACACATGGCAGCTAACCACACTTGAGAAACATCTTCAAATTTGCCAATTCAATTCAACTCACTTTTCTTTTCGGGGTTAGTATATAACTTCCACATCTAAAATGCTCCTAAACAGTAACCTAAAGCAAGGCGTTTAGCTAATCAAAAGGTTGTGATTGAAGCTATCGACAAGAAGAGCAAGAATCTTTTATCAAAATCAGCATAGAAAGGAGATTGAGATTTTGACTTCTGAAATTAGTCAAACAAGGCGTTTATGTTCACTAGAAGCATTGTCACGCCCGTTTTAGTTTTAGATTGTGACAGACTGACAGATTACTATTAGACATTATAACCTTGATCTGAAGCCAATTTAATCACAGTAATACTCTCTACATCATCTCTTCTCAGTCTTAATTCAACCGCTATCAAGCTATCAGCATCATATAATTTGAAGTTCAAATAAACTGCAGATCGTACACACAGAACTTACACCCTCATTCTTCATTCACTTGTAAGTAATGTCCTTGGTCATTATCAGTTTATCGCTCTTAACTCGCAAGTTATCAAAACTGTCAAATCATGTAATTTGCTATTGCATGTCATCATTTGTCACCTAACTCAACAACTATAATATCTCACAGCTAATATCATTACAATAATACTAATAACTAGTTCACGAATAATCCCAGTACTAATTTCATTACGATAATACTTATAACTAATTCATGAATAATCGAATATACCTATCAGTCAACATCCTAATATGTTCCAAAGACGATCAAATATATCAATCAATATCTTATAACGTTACACGAAACACAAAACAAAGCTATAGCAACAACAACGCCTTGTGAAAAAAGTATCTCCACCTCAAACTACCTGATCTAAATGCTAGATAACAATATATCAATAGTTGAAGAGACTAGTGTAACAAACTCTATGTTACCAGCAATTATTATTGGACCCCATACAAGTTTCCTTAGCTGGAAATAGGTGAATAAGATGAGGCAAGCTGCTAAAAATTTTTGCTGATATATCACACTTCTAAGGGTAGCTTTCGGTCTGATTTAAATATAGCCAATTGTTGTAAATGATTTCTCAAAATCCTAATTTTAACTTTTCAGCAAACAATTGATATGCATTTTGAGTGATTAAATATCAGCCACATAACTTCACATAATTAAGCATTCACAAACACAGTAGCCTCATAAATCCATATCTAATCAATGCCTAAATTATTGCATAAAAACAGGCCTAAGTATAGCCAAATTGTATCCACCAAGCCTAAAACACTCGTTGCAAACAAGATATCAGTTGTTAAAAAAGGTAAAATCCATGAACTCAACTCTACAATTAACATACCAAGTACTATTTTACATCAATCGTTTAATCAGGACTAGCCGGTTACAACTGAGATCATCAATCGGTTAATCAAAAAAAATATCAGCCACATAACTTCGCACTAATTAAGCATTCACAACACGAAGGTTTTTATCATATCAAAAAATTCCACCTAACACGAATTATCCACGCAACTTCACATCGTCTAACTAATCATGACTATCAACTAACCACGCAATTTCATTTTTCTAGATTTTTACATACTTTTGAGGCTGTTCATTATGTTAGACATTTCATCAAACACCTATTGCTACGCTACTTAGACTCGTTAACCTAACTATGGCTCAGCTTTTATTTCACAAACAACTACCACAAATTACACTCAAAAAACTAAAATCGATGTAATCATTCAAATCAGAACTTATAGCACAAAACTTAGTCTCCAAAACTAATTTGTGAATTTGTGATAACCTGATGAATTTGTGAGGAACTGATGAATTTGTGATGAACGAATCAACCGAGGGAATCCATGAGGAGCGACTGCATTTAATGGAACAGTAGTGAATATAACTGTATTTGGGATTTTAATGGAACGAACTTGTGAGAATATAAGGGTGTTTGATTTAAGTATTTGGACAAGTTATTGTTTGATTTAATGGAACAAACTTGACCCGAAAGATTGTTTGGTATTTGGATATAAAAAAGTTGTTGGATCTAAAAAAGTTATTAGGTCTAGAGGTATATGGACTTTTGCATACCCAAAATTAACTTCAAGTTTTCCTTATAGTTAGATGGCATGTAACTTAATTTTTATAGGGTATTTAGTTTTTGATGTGTCAAAAACATGCATAAAGATGCATGCACTCATCTTTATAACATAAGTGTTTACAAAACAATTTTTATAAATCCAATTTATTAACGCGAGCATGATCAACAAAGTTTTAATTGAGGCGTTGAGAAACTTACAACATTGCCTTAAGGTGCTTCGTACAATAATGTTTTAAGATGACACACAGGCGAGCGTAGAGACAGAATGGAGTCTCTCTAAGGTCACAATTTAATGCGAAACCAGACTTATACCTCACTTTATAGTGTATCATTGAGTCTTGAAAGGCATCAAGGTACAGTCGCACCAATCAATTAAAAGTTTATGATTAAAGCTCAAAACTTGGTTTCACCATTATTAGTCTAATTAATTTTTCTTTTGAAAGTTACCCTTGTTATTGCTTACAATTTGATAAACACATAACACATAACAAGTAATTTAAAAGAAAACACATAACCAACTAATAAATAAATAAAGCGGTGAAAACAATTAGCCACATGCAAGCTTAATTAGATAAAACCTTAATTTAAACAATTCTAGGTTTATAATGTGTATAATCAACCAAAGCTTTCACTTTGCACAAGTGAGCCACATCCATCGAATAATCGATTGTGTAAGCTAGGATTGATTAGTACACCACATAACAAGCAAATTGATTTTAATTATAATTGGAGTCTTCCCCAATTTTAGATCTATCTAATAATTAATATGTGAAACATATACTTGCATATAATACAATAATCTATAATCCATGACTAACATGCATGTTTCGTCATGGATTCATGCATAACAATTACCATATAGCATATCAATATGTAACAAACCTAGGGTATCTATCCAATTTTATTAATCAAATTAATCAAAACATAAAACCCTAAAACATGTTACAAACCTAGGGTTTCTAATTAATTACTAATCAAATTAATAATTTAAACCACAAACCCTAATTTGGGCTTATGGAGAAATCGAACCCCCCCCCCCCATAAATTAGGGTTAGGGTTTTTAATTTTTCACAAAAATTTAAAGAAAAACCCTAGAAACAATAACATGTCTATTGATGAAACGAAAAATGTTACGTTTTTAGGGGTCGGTTTGAGTCCTAATTCGTATGTTTTTGGTTTGGATTTCACCCAAAGTCGTTTCTTTTCTCATTTTAGGTAATTTTGAAGGGAAAATCGCAAAAGAAGCATTTTTGGGCGTTTTCGGAGTGAAAAAGTGCGGAAAACAACAAAAACTCAAAAGACCTTGAAGATTACTGAAGGTGACGC
>LBNU01036199.1:21205-40093 GCA_014162995.1 Artemisia annua | reverse complement strand
CATGACTAACTATCTTAGTAGCAAACGTGAAGACTAGAATGAACAAGGAGCAATGAAGGATCCGGAAGGACCCTAAGGGCTTGGCGGTGATCCACACAAGAAAAGGGGCAACCATTTTGCCCTACTTGTCCAAAGTTTCCTACTAGTATAATAAAGAAAACCAAGGTTATTGTTTTGGTGACTTGTTACACATAACCCAAAGCTTGGTTTTCTTTTCTTCTCTTTTGGCTTAGAACAATTCGAACACCTTATACCATAATTGGTTCATTCTTTGTCTTCCAACAAAGTGTTTTTCATACTGACTTGCATAAAAATCTTTATTCGTAGAGCTTGTGTGTACAAGAACGAGGTAACAACACACTATTGTTGTTATCAAGAGATCGTTAAACAAATAAGTAAGGGGTTTTATACATTGATCTACATAAAACCCTAATTAGGGTATCATTGTTTTCCATTGATTTAAGAATCGCATACGATACTTTCTCTATTTATGTTTTATTAATTTATTGTTATACGGATCCTACGCGTTCCGCACTTGTGCCTCGGGATATTAGTTAATTATTATGATAGTCATGATATAAATTCTAACAGTGCATCACGACCATTAAACATGTAATTGTTACTAAAATCCAATAAAAATATCTTGATTGTTCTAGATAGATGATCGCGTGGATGCCAAACGACTTACTTTCCTTCTCGAGGATCTCGAGAAGTCTTCAATCCCACCAGGCAGATGTACCTGACCGATGGTTATATAGTGTAGTGGCAATACCGGGGGATTGATCGTTCTCTCGCAGGGAATAGTGTCGTTAGGCTAAAGGCTACCTAATAGGTCTAAGGGTGGAGGAAGACTCTTTTTGTTATTTTATGTTTTATGAAAGCAGTAAAATCTGCGTTTTGGAGGAGAGGGCGGAATTAGGTGCTAAGTCAACTAACCCATTTATCTATTTAATTACTTATTTTTGTATTTTTTGTTTGAGAAAATCAGTGGTGGAGAGAGTGTTTACTTCGGTTAATAATTAACGACCGTTAAGTCCTCCCAGTGTTTAAAATAATAAATATACATAACATTTAATATTTATTATTTATACTTTAATTCTCGTTTGTATTGTGTGCAATCCCGAGGTCTCGTGTTCGATTCTAGACATTCACACGTTAATAAATTAACCATATTCCAACAGGAAATCCTTGTTATTCTTCTCATTTTAGTTTTCTTCTCACCGGATCTCTTCCCAGTTCAGTATCTCTATTTTTTATATCCTCGTGGGTTGTTTTTCCGTAAGATATAAAACTGCGTTAGCAGCTTGGCATCGCCTTGTATTTTGTTGTTTTCAGTCGCTGAATATATAATTTTTCGCTTCTTAAAAAAAAAGGTAATTCTTAATTTAGAGTGTCTCCTAAATGAATAAGTAGGATTCTAATTCAGCAAAATATGTCTTCACATGAATGATATTAATATCTTGCCGGCCCTTATACATACATTTATACTACTTGTATTAAACAAGTGATAAAATCTGATTAATTGACTCTTTTAATCATACAAATCCAAATACATGAAACAAAAATGTCCTTTTAAGTTTCTGTGTTTTATAAATTCTAGGTTTCAATCTCGATTGTACTTCTTTACGTCCAAGATTTACACACAAAGAAACCTGTATTTTTCGAGACAACGTTAAATATAATGATAATATTGTGAATTTGTGATCTTCTTTACTACACTACTGTATTTTGTAACTTATTCCTGTGTAAAGTTCATATTTGTTGTAAAAACATACAAACTAGACGTCAATGATAAAAATATTAAACGTAAAACTTTGAACTAAAAAGGCACGCACTTGGAAAACAGTAATCTAGTGAAACCTCAGAACCGACTATAGGGATCTTATCGTCGATAATGGGAGAGCAAAAACAAGATTGATAGGGAGGAAGGAGCAAATGAGCAATGGTGGAGTGTATGGGGGTTGGTTGTTGGTTGACGATGGTTGCATGTTGATATTAGACGATATAACGGCCCAAGCCTGAATGTTGGTTGGGTCTATTAGAGTATAATATTTAATTTGCTATGTAATTCATTACAAATGCAAATCAATAATACGATTATCACGGAGGGGTTCCACAGTAGATGGGGTTGTTTTGGTTATGGTTTGTATTTTGTTTTTTGCATCATTTTGATGATTAAAGTTCCAAACTCAGGATAGATATATCTTTGAATTTTATTATTACCATTTTGTTTTTTTTAGGCAAAATGTTTTGTCAAATATTGTGTAAATTAATTATCTGATGTCTTGTTTAAAGTCATTGACGAACATGGACAACTTCTGATACGTTGTCCATTCTTTTTATAGTGCTTAGCATGCAATTACACACTTGACTGATTTATGTTGAGTTTAATATATTCTTAACTATTATAGAGTTTCACGTAATGCATTTGACATTACAATTAAAAATTACAAGAAATGCATATGGAATCTTAGAGAATTTATTAGAAAAACTAGTATACGTAGGTTAAAAATTTAAAAATGAATTACACATTGGTTAAGTCGTGACTCATGATGCTAGACAGATACATATATTATTGTGATTAAAAATTATTAACAACCAATTACAAAAAACAAAATTTTAATTTTGAAAAAGTAAACGTAGTCACATGATATTATGATGTAACATTTTCTTCTTCTTATATCAACTCATACACACGAGAAGTCTACACTTCAAGTTGATCAATATCCTCTCAAGCTTCGATCATGGCTGCTTCAGTCTTGCCATCGGCTTACCAAACGTCGGCAGCATCACCCGACTGGCTAAACAAAGGCGACAACGCATGGCAAATGATCTCAGCCACTCTTGTTGGCCTCCAAAGTGTCCCGGGACTTGTGATCTTATATGGAAGTATAGTTAAGAAAAAATGGGCCGTGAACTCAGCTTTTATGGCACTCTATGCCTTTTCGGCCGTAGTAATTTGTTGGGTTACATGGGGTTATAAGATGTCGTTCGGGGAAAAGTTACTTCCTTTTTGGGGCAAGGCAGGCCCGGCACTTGGTCAGAAGTTTCTTATCAAGCAGGCCGCGTTGCCCGCCTCAACTCATTACTATGACGATGGTTCGGTATGTGTATCCTATTATTTTTATTGACATATGACAGAATTTGACAATGACTTGGATTTTTAAGTTGATCGAGTGATGTATTTTATGATGTCAAAACATAAAGACTTTATAGTATGAGATGTTGATATTTGGTCTTTGTTTTCTTGACTTTAATTTCAGTTAAAATGATTCTAAGTTTTCTAAGTTTTAGCTTATGAATATAGTTTCAGAAAAATTACATGTTACACTTATTTGTGACCATAATAAGAGTTAAAATACGAGTCACAAGTATATCTAAACTTGATTANCATGGGGTTATAAGATGTCGTTCGGGGAAAAGTTACTTCCTTTTTGGGGCAAGGCAGGCCCGGCACTTGGTCAGAAGTTTCTTATCAAGCAGGCCGCGTTGCCCGCCTCAACTCATTACTATGACGATGGTTCGGTATGTGTATCCTATTATTTTTATTGACATATGACAGAATTTGACAATGACTTGGATTTTTAAGTTGATCGAGTGATGTATTTTATGATGTCAAAACATAAAGACTTTATAGTATGAGATGTTGATATTTGGTCTTTGTTTTCTTGACTTTAATTTCAGTTAAAATGATTCTAAGTTTTCTAAGTTTTAGCTTATGAATATAGTTTCAGAAAAATTACATGTTACACTTATTTGTGACCATAATAAGAGTTAAAATACGAGTCACAAGTATATCTAAACTTGATTAATTTGACCATGTATTACTCGCTTTAAATTGGATTAATAAGAATCGTAAAAGTACTTGATATAGTTTAAATGTTTGATCATGTAGTTAGAGACTGCGATGGTAACACCATTCTATCCAATGGCTTCGATGGTGTGGTTTCAATGTGTGTTTGCAGCAATAGCGTTGATCTTGTTGGCAGGCTCGTTGCTAGGAAGGATGAACATTAAGGCGTGGATGGCGTTTGTCCCATTATGGTTAACTTTCTCGTACACTGTCGGGGCTTTTAGCTTGTGGGGTGGTGGTTTCTTGTTTCATTGGGGTGTCATGGACTATTCGGGTGGTTATGTTATTCATCTATCGTCCGGGGTCGCAGGTTTTACAGCCGCTTATTGGGTTAGTACTCTTCTATACGTTGAATTTGTAGTTTTATGTTTTTACATTCATATAAAACATTTTTACCATTAAACAAGTACATGCATGATGAAACGATTTTCGTGGCTTTCAATTACTTTTAGCTACGACCAAAATAGTTTTTGTATAGTAGTTGGTTAAGAGACAAAAGACACTTTTGTAAACTTTACAATAACAATCATCACAGATTCACAGTTAGTTGTGACGCCAATATTTGTTTGGTGCATGAACTTGCAAATTGCAATACATAATACTCCTAAATAAATACTACAGTATTTCAGTATAATATCTCAAAGGTGTGATCAGTTAAAACTCAAATATGGGTTGCGCAGTTAAACGCGATTTCTATGTAATTTCTTTCTGGTCTAGCTTTTAATAAATTTTCGCCGTTAAAAAAAAAGTTTAAAACTTACATATACGATCTATTGGTTCATGAATCATGCACATACCATTAACCCGTAATTAATTATTTTTGTTTTTTAGTATCTATACTCCGTAGTTATTACTCTAACTAATTACAGTAGTATTTTAATAAACTAGATATTAAATCATTAAATAGAATTGACATTCTTGTTTGATTGACTTTTCCTCAAACGTTGGAGACTTGGAGTATCCAAGAAATTCTTATCATTAAGGAACTCTCGTGGTCCAATTCCATTGTCTATTCATTTCTATCTTAGTTGCTTCATCATGACTGCCTAACAATCAAAATAAATTACATGCATCAAAAAGTAGAATGTGACCGAAAAAAAAAAAAAAAAAAAACTGCAATAACATACAATAAGCTTGTTGATGTGTATAAGTAAAAAAGAAAAAAAACGAGCGTATAAAGTAATTTGATGGTAAATGATTCTTTCACTCAATGCATTAATTGTTCTCTACTTCAATATATTTTGTAAAAGAAACCTGGCATGATTACACTAGGTTCATGAACTTTACTTTACAATATGTAAAAAAGATCGATTAGAAGACTCAAATAGTTTTATGCTTAAACTTACATGACAACATTAATTATGTTTGTTGCAGCTAAGCGACCAACTTCTTTACAAATCAATAAAACACTTATACGCGAGTATAAATTAGCCATAACAACCTTTTAACAGCATAATAACGAATCATACATTATGTACAATTTATATTTGATCTTTAATATTAACATTCGAAAAAGAAAAATACAGTTTTAATTTCTCCTTGTCTTTGAGCTAAGTAATCCAGATGTTCTTATGATCGAGGACCGTCTGTCGCCAAGTCCATTTGACCATATCAAATGACTTATTTAGGTTTTTATGAAAGAAACATCAAATATGTATCTTATACCATAGTCGAAAAATTTTCAGCCTTATACATTATTAATCAACCTACTCATAAAATTATGTTAAAGATATCATCAGGACAATGACATTAAATGTGAACTATATTACACTAAGTGAATGAGGTATGATGTTTCACGCGTTATTATTGTTACACAAGGCCATTGACCATGTGTACGTGAAGAAGAAAAAAGGAAAAGAATTCAGTAGTGCAGTTAACCGAACAATAAAATGAGAGTGTGCGGGTGTGTGTGGCATATATAAACTGCGAAAAAAATATGATAATCACTACGATGTAAAGGTGGTGACTGAGAATGGATGTTGACGTGGCTTAACATGACTCATCATCACCACTACAATCGGTCTAAATAACTAAACTACATACCATCTTTTTGATGATCTATAAATTTTCATAACTAGATACTTACACCAATCACATAATTACACATGACGATAACTTTAATAAGGTTTATTTCCATTTCTATGATAAAAAAAACACCTTTAAACACTTGTTTATAAACACTTTGATTAAAGGTGTTGGAAGAAATTCAACAAACAAAATTTTTGAGCGAAACCACGCATCAAGAACAACTCCAACAAAAACTTGACAAATGGTTATAATCCCTTAATGAGTTAATGCCGAGGCCCGAGTGGCAACAAAACACACATGATTTTAAGTTTGAGACTGTGAGTTAAATACAACAGGCCAGAAAAAACTACTATAGATGTAACATAAAGTATGAGCCCATTGGCCCAACGTCTAGATACAAATTTCATGCTTGTGAGCTTTTCTAATGTAACTGTATCTTTGTAGTAGTTATGTATGTCAACACAATCAACCTATTAATCCCGACTTAGATATAACTTGCCACAACTCATTTCGACTTGTTACCTAAACGATACTTTAAGCGAATTCCATGCATATACTAATTGTTATTAAAATCTGATAAACAGGTGGGCCCAAGATTAACCGCCGACAGGGAAAGATTTCCACCTAACAATGTACTAATGACGTTAGCCGGAGCCGGGCTGTTATGGATGGGATGGGCTGGTTTCAATGGTGGTGACCCATACACTGCCAACATCGACTCCTCGATGGCGGTCCTCAACACGAACATTTGTGCTGCGACAAGTCTCCTCGTTTGGACCTGGCTCGACGTCATTTTCTTTGGTAAACCATCTGTCATTGGTGCAGTCCAAGGTATGATCACTGGGCTTGTTTGCATTACACCAGGTGCAGGCCTTGTTCAAGGATGGGCTGCAATAATCATGGGTGTTTTATCGGGTAGCGTCCCGTGGTTCACAATGATGGTGGTTCACAAAAAATGGAGTTTATTACAGAAAGTGGATGATACTCTTGGTGTCGTCCATACTCACGCAGTTGCTGGGTACCTCGGTGGCATCCTCACTGGGATTTTCGCAGAGCCGACTTTATGCTCATTGTTTTTACCCGTGACGAAGTCACGTGGGGCCGTTTATGGCGGTTCAGGAGGTATGCAGATAGTGAAACAGATTGTTGGTGGTGGGTTTATTATTGGATGGAATATAGTGGCAACGTCGATAATATGTATAGTGATCGGTTTGGTTATTCCTTTAAGGATGTCAGATGAACAGTTGTTGATAGGTGATGATGCTGTACATGGTGAAGAAGCATATGCACTGTGGGGAGACGGTGAGAAATACGACGGCACTAAACATGGGTTTTATTCCGATGACACCACACACCACCGGCAACCCAGTGGTGCTACACACGAGCTCTGATAACACACAACTGTTGTATCAAGTCATTAGGTTGACATGGAATGGACTCTCTCGTGTACGTGTGTTTATAAGTGACCTGGTACTTCAGTATTTAAATGTTTATGGATTTTAATAGTTTGTTTGTATTATATCAGCAAGAATTCATCTGGATATACTTTTTTGTTGTTGTACAATGTCTAAATTTATTTGAATACATCTTCACTTAAATGTACATCTTTTCGTACATAACGGAACTTGATCTAAAGAGCTATGAGAGTGGATATAAGAAGCTGAGAAGAGCATTTATTATATATATATAGGCTTATTCCACTCTCGCGATCAAAAATAGTACTATGAATTTGAATATATATATACAGAAGATACGCTCACATTTCTGATAAAATATGGCTAATCTTACGAAGCTCTTTTAGAGCAGCCATGGCAGTCATTTGACCTCTGTCTACTAGTGCCTTCTTTGATAAGTTATCGACTTGACCTGTTTCACCCTTTTCATGCTGGAACATCGATTCAATCACCTGAACATTGTGTAATAAATTCTATCATAAAGGGAATTTGGACAATATAATAAAAAACTTCCATTATAACTGAAGGTGCAAAAAGCCAACTTTAATTATAAATGGGTCAACTTGGGTTACATTCTGCATGTTATGGGTCAAATGGCTAATGTATACAAAATTAGCAAATGGGTCAAAAATTGTCGAAAGTGTATTCTTTTGATCCACAATGTAAAGGTCCTCAATGATTGCTGAAATAGTATGGTTTTACTGTTTTAGCGCGCAAATTGAACACTTCATAATTTCTTTTAAAAGATTAGGAATTTCGAACCCGTTTTAACTCACAACAATCAGCCATTTTGATCCAAACACATGTATTGATGAAAGCAAAAAATGACTTAAAATAATACCTGAAGATTTTCAACCATAGATTGGCCGAGGTTTTTCAAAGAGGACATCTTATTCTGGTTCACATGTTCTTCTTTGTTCGTTACATCCGTTACAGAAGCCGCCGCTTCACTTTTCTGATCACACCCAACAGACGAATTTGTAGAATCGCCTTTTTCAGACGAACCCTCTCCCCCGTTCTTTCCAAACTTCCAAAACCACTGAAACTTTCCGGCTATTAGTTTTAAATTTGACCCACCCGCCTTCATAGGTGCTTCCTCAGGCCCATAGAAAACGGGTTCCGGATTGATTTCATTAGTACATGGCTCGGACTCAGGCGCAAGTTCAGTCTCAGGCGCAAGTTCAATCTCAGGCTCAAGTTCAGTCTCATGCTCAGGCTCGGTATCAGCATCAGGATCGGGTTCAGGTTTGTTTTCATCAACAAATAAGACTGAACCAACACTACTTTGCTCAGTATCGTTTTCATGGTCATGATCATTATCGTTAACATCGGCTATTGGGCTCGGTGGGTCCGAGAATATAGAAGAGTTCTCTTCACTAACACCCAGATTATCATTCTCATTGTCGTCTTCAAAGCCAAGTTGTCGGGACAAGTCATCCAGTAAACTTTTCCTAACGTGTCGTCTAGACAGGCCTGGGGCTGTTTTTTCACTATACACTTTTGAGGAAGACGGGTCAGATTCCGTTCTCAACAAACGCGACTTCACTTTCTCTGACCAACCTTTCGGTGTACTTTGACTTTTACCTTCACTTTGACTTTGATCTTTTTTGTGTAAAACCCTCCATTTTTCTTCCCAGTAACTTTCACGGACGATACTTAACGGGCTTCCTGGGGCCGCTGCATCAGATGACAGACTGTGAGTTCGAAAACTCGTCGGTTTAGTCCGCTCGTGAAACCCGTCACTAAACATCGAAAGTGGGACTGTCTTCATTGCATCGATAGCAACTGTTACTAAAGAATGAGCTTTTTTCAACAATTTTCCCAGATTAACATCTTGTGGAAAGTTAAGTAATCTTTGAAGGCAAGAAGTAGCTGTTTCTGTCGAGAGAACAGATGATCGAACATATAGTATCATCGAAACCGCAAGTGCAGCAATGAAGGCCCCACGGGATGAATTAAGGACTTCGAAGCTTTCTTCGGGGTTGTTTTCGGATACTAAACTTAATCTAGTATTATCAAATGAAAAAATTTCATCCCAAATCACCAAAAGGTCCTCGAGGGCAAACTCACGCCCGAATAAAACCCGTAACCAACGAAGAGCAAAATACTGTGGTTCTACTCCTAGCTCTATCAGATGAGTGTAAAGAGATGAATCAACAATCGCAAGTAAATGGTATAATACCGAAGATGCTTCGATTACAGGTGGCAAACCGTTTTGTGGTCCATTTAATGGTGACGGTGAGAAAAAGCTTGCCATTGAGACCGCACCATTAGAACCATTCATTAATGCGTCAAACATACAGTAAGCGTCGTGTTCCATGAACTTTTCTGATAAGACGATACCCAATTCGCCCTCGGCTCCATAAGCATCACTAAATGAAATGATGGTTTGGATCTTGGGGTCGAGTTCGTTAAGGTTGTTAACCTTGATTTGATTTTCTTGGATTTCACTGTCGTCTTGTATGTGTTGAGATATTTGTTTTAAATTGGATACATAGGCTGAATCAGTCTCGTGAAAGGACAGGCCATCGAAATTGTCGGTGAAATAATGTTTGTATAACTTTCGGACTGCGGAAAGGCGCTCCACNCCTTTTTCAGACGAACCCTCTCCCCCGTTTTTTCCAAACTTCCAAAACCACTGAAACTTTCCGGCTATTAGTTTTAAATTTGACCCACCCGCCTTCATAGGTGCTTCCTCAGGCCCATAGAAAACGGGTTCCGGATTGATTTCATTAGTACATGGCTCGGACTCAGGCGCAAGTTCAGTCTCAGGCGCAAGTTCAATCTCAGGCTCAAGTTCAGTCTCATGCTCAGGCTCGGTATCAGCATCAGGATCGGGTTCAGGTTTGTTTTCATCAACAAATAAGACTGAACCAACACTACTTTGCTCAGTATCGTTTTCATGGTCATGATCATTATCGTTAACATCGGCTATTGGGCTCGGTGGGTCCGAGAATATAGAAGAGTTCTCTTCACTAACACCCAGATTATCATTCTCATTGTCGTCTTCAAAGCCAAGTTGTCGGGACAAGTCATCCAGTAAACTTTTCCTAACGTGTCGTCTAGACAGGCCTGGGGCTGTTTTTTCACTATACACTTTTGAGGAAGACGGGTCAGATTCCGTTCTCAACAAACGCGACTTCACTTTCTCTGACCAACCTTTCGGTGTACTTTGACTTTTACCTTCACTTTGACTTTGATCTTTTTTGTGTAAAACCCTCCATTTTTCTTCCCAGTAACTTTCACGGACGATACTTAACGGGCTTCCTGGGGCCGCTGCATCAGATGACAGACTGTGAGTTCGAAAACTCGTCGGTTTAGTCCGCTCGTGAAACCCGTCACTAAACATCGAAAGTGGGACTGTCTTCATTGCATCGATAGCAACTGTTACTAAAGAATGAGCTTTTTTCAACAATTTTCCCAGATTAACATCTTGTGGAAAGTTAAGTAATCTTTGAAGGCAAGAAGTAGCTGTTTCTGTCGAGAGAACAGATGATCGAACATATAGTATCATCGAAACCGCAAGTGCAGCAATGAAGGCCCCACGGGATGAATTAAGGACTTCGAAGCTTTCTTCGGGGTTGTTTTCGGATACTAAACTTAATCTAGTATTATCAAATGAAAAAATTTCATCCCAAATCACCAAAAGGTCCTCGAGGGCAAACTCACGCCCGAATAAAACCCTTAACCAACGAAGAGCAAAATACTGTGGTTCTACTCCTAGCTCTATCAGATGAGTGTAAAGAGATGAATCAACAATCGCAAGTAAATGGTATAATACCGAAGATGCTTCAATTACAGGTGGCAAACCGTTTTGTGGTCCATTTAACGGAGACGGTGAGAAAAAGCTTGCCATCGAGACCGCACCATTAGAACCGTTCATTAATGCGTCAAACATACAGTAAGCGTCGTGTTCCATGAACTTTTCTGATAAGACGATACCCAATTCGCCCTCGGCTCCATAAGCATCACTAAATGAAATGATGGTTTGGATCTTGGGGTCGAGTTCGTTAAGGTTGTTAACCTTGATTTGATTTTCTTGGATTTCACTGTCGTCTTGTATGTGTTGAGATATTTGTTTTAAATTGGATACATAGGCTGAATCAGTCTCGTGAAAGGACAGGCCATCGAAATTGTCGGTGAAATAATGTTTGTATAACTTTCGGACTGCGGAAAGGCGCTCCACATCGGCTTGAAGAACGTATAGTAATGGAGCCAAGAGTTCGTGCATTCCTGCAAATGATGATGATAATAATATCAATTGACGAGTACCTGTATATGCAAAACGTATGCCTTTTAGAAAACAGGGAAAACAATATGCGTACCTTGCCTGTAACCATAGTTCGGATGGGTAATACACCAAAGCAACAAAATGCGTCTTAACATGCCTTGACAACCAGGTGTCTGGAAGTAGCTACCATGTTCAGGATACAATCGTGACAAGTCTTGGTCAACCATTTTCTCTAACTCGGCTTTTTGAAAAAACTGGCCCCACATGCTATCTGTTTAAATAAGTAGTCCAATTAACCAAAACATATAGTATCAATTTTAGAAAATTGATTCAATGCACAAATACGGGGTTCCTTTTCAAATGTACCTATACTAACTCTTGATTTGCAAAGCATAGAATCGGGGACGAATACTTTACCTGGGTCTTGAGATAACGGGTTGTCGATAACAACATCAGGAAAATTGCTTCCATCTTTTGGTATAAGAGGATCGATTAGTAGCCTTCTTCTTAAAGAAGCATAGCTGAAAAACATGAACATTTTTTTTTAACAAAGTTAGATCTAATATGAGTTCAAAATGTGGTTATAACATCTCAAATACCGGACGACACGAGGAATGTTAAGCTGACCAGCCCCAAAACGTAAAACACATTAGAAATTGGTTCAAACACTAGCAAAAAAAAAAATCCTTAATAAACAAACGTCATACATGAAGAAAATAAATGTGTTAGAAAGAAAAAACATTCTCATAAAGAATTAAAAACCTTTGTTGTGGTTTCTAAAGTAATGTTAGATAGTGTTTGGAAAATCTGCATCTGCCAATTCGTATTCAACGTTTCTTATTATTCTAGAGTCTTTGTATCAAATAATCATACAGGATGTTTATGATTACTTCGGGGGTGTTTCAATAAGCTTTTTTTTTTTTTTTTTTTTTTTTTTCCCCGGTTTATGTTTGGCGAAACCACGGGTATGTTTGGCGAAATTAATTGTTAATGGATTTTTAGTGTAGCTGGAGATTATTTTTATAAGCTACATGAAGTATCATTTGAATTTAAGAGATTATTTTTCTAAATTCCATGATAAGTTATATCTGCAAAACAAAGCTTATTTTATATTTTCAGCAGCTTATTATTTCAAAAAATAAGCATAATCTTCACATAATCTTGTGTGCCCATAAGTTCTTACGCTAAAAAAAATAAGCTTTAACAAACACCCCCTTAATAAGAGAAATATTTAGTTAGAAATAAGCAGTTGGGAATAATAAGCAACGACTTATTTAGCCGCCAAATTAGATATATTAAAAAGCAGTATACCTTCTGCGTGAATTAGCAGTAAGACGACGAACATGATCCACATCTGAATTATGAGAAGGAGGCAAAACACCTAAATCCATACGCCATTGAACACCTCTCAAATCCCAAAATCTCCGATTATTATTATTATTCTCCGATATTTCCGGCATCCTTCTATTCTCTGTCTTTTTTTATAATAAAATTAGACCAAAATTGACTAATTTATATATATGTATATGTATAATAAAAGAGATGAGTAAATTAAATGAAATTGAGGTAAATCAGCTAATCTATTGAGGGGAAATAATTAGATTTGATTTAGTAGTAGTATGAAATAAGCAAGGAAGTTGAAGATGAAGATGATGATGTTGATGAAATGGAATAATAATCTTCTATGTGTATGTATTATAGTGAGAAGAGGAAATCAAATGAGAAGAGCGACAAATATTTCTGGCCACACATTTCAAATAAGGAAAAAAGAATTAAGTGGAGATGCATCTACTTTTGTAGGTGCATCTAAAATGTGCGGTTGTGTTTTCTTCTCATCCTTCTCATTTTAGTTTTATTTCTCATTTGATCCTTACTCTTATACCTTATTCTTATTCTTATGTGGATTTTCTTTCTTTCTTTCTTTTCTTTAATGTAAATTTAATTTTACCAAAATATAAAGTATAGTGGGATGTCCTTGTCAATGTATTTATCGTACTATATTTTCTTTCAATTCAATAATTTTGTTTTCTTTGGTCTTCTATTGGCTACTATTGAGCATGATTGGCCTTTTTATTCTTACAATTTTATTTCGCAAAAAGCGGTAGTGTATAATGTCAAATAAATATATTTGTGGAATCTTGATTTTAGTTCGACCTTTAATGCAAAGCGTATGCTTTTTGAAATATAAAGTATGTATTTTTTTAAAATTAATATAGTGCTTGTTTTTAAAAAGTTGTCAAGTTTAGAATTGATTAAGAAAAAACATAATTTAAGTTGTAAGATTTTTAAAATTGATCAAGAAAGGATATAGTTTAAATTGCTAAATTTAAAAAGTTATCAAGTTAAAAAGGGTTACTTAGGAGTAATTTAAGCAAATTACATAAAAAAAAAAAAAAATCAAGATTTCAAAAAAAAAAAAAAAAAAAAAAAAAAAACTCTTTATAAATAGTAGAGATAAGGACTACAAATATAAATAGTTCAAAAATTAAAGATTATTTATATAACTAAAATCGAATAAGGAAGACAAGTGTGATTTTGGATAAATCACATGGACGAAACATATATATTTTTTTTGTTTTTTTGTGTTTTACTTTTGGCATAATGACAGTTTTACAGTTATGCAATTGTTGAAAGCTTTTATTGAAGTTTTTAATATTTAGTATCATTATTCACAATAATCTTTGCTAAAGACAATAATTTTGAAACAATCTAAAATGTAAATAAAAAGTATTTAATTGGAACGGAACGAGTAATTAATTTATAAGTATTGGTTTTTATTTTAAATAAATTTTATAAAACGTGTTACTCGAGTTTTTAGGTATGGTTTCTTGTATTGTGGGAATATTAGTTGCTAAACCAACAAGTTAACCAGCTTCAACTTTTTTTTCATCAAACTGTTGCTTTTTCAAACATTTAGTTAAATTTAATAAGCATTTAAAGAGTAAGTACAAACTCAATAAACATAATCAAAGTTATAAATAGCGTGAGGCGTGGCGGCATGGTCAAGGCTCAAGCCTTAGCGTGAGGCGTAGCGGCATGACGTTTTTAAGGCGGCAAAAAGTATTTATAGATTTATAGATTTATATTATATTTCATTAGTATATCTTATTTCATATACATCGAGTTTACAAAAAGTGTTATACATAAGCATTAAAGTCAAGAAACTCTCTTTACATTTGTAATCTTCTTCAAATACTAGTAAACCCCAAAACGCCAAATACCAATAAACCTCAAATACGATGCCCAAATTCCAATTACTAGTAAATCCCCTAAACGTCTCAAATACTAATACACCTTATCGCACCTCATCTCATGCCAAGCCTTAAGACGACGCCTTGGCCTATTTTTTTTTTTTTTTTATTTTTTTTTTTTTGAACGGGCGTGGCATGGAGGTGACGCTTCACGCCTTTGCGAGGCCTTTGCGGCGCCAAAGCGCGCCTTTTAGAACACTGAACATAATCCATGCAGCATGTCAATAGTTTCATACTTTGTGGACTTTAACGATGAGGGTCCTCTAATGTTATCAACCATTCGCTTTTATTTTGCATTTATATTTTGGGTCCATGAAATTAGTCACAACAATATGCGTGTAATTTCCCATGTGCAACGAGCATTAAAAGCACAATAGTCGGTGCTTTGATTTTTTTCTTTCATTAAGCTTATGATACATGTGTTATAAGTTTGATCATAAGATTTCTATTTAAGCAATTATGGTTTGTGATTATTTGACCGACTAAATTTTATGATGCATGAGTCTATTGTTTTACAAACTAAAATCAGGCAAAACAAGCTTATTTAAAAAGGTTAGCGTGACCATTTGAAACTCATTACATCAATATGATGCATGAGTCTATCGTTTTACAAAATAAAATCAGGCAAAACAAGTTTATTTAAAAAGGTTAGCGTGACCATTTGAAACTCATTACATCAAAGCATGATATATTCAAAATTTGATCATGGTTTAGGTCACATTGCTTACGCGTTGCAACAAAAATACTCGATATTATGAGCAAAATTTTGATACATATAAATTTAGATATCAAGTAATCAGTGGCGGAACAAGGATTCAAAAGAATCATGTGCACCAATTTTCTATGTTGTTTGAGTTGCAGTATAAAAGGGAATAAAATGAACAAATACTACACAATTTAATTGAAATAATTGAGTTTAACAAAAATTGAGTTTACTTTTCAGATATTATTGGATTAACTAAGAAAATACTAGGAATATAAGATCTTTTGGATCAAGCGCATTTGTAAAAATTTGGTATGTTCTACGAAATTAACATTACGAAGCAGAATTTCGTTAGTTTCCCGTCACATTCAGAGGCCCTAATTTAGCTCCCAGGTAATAATTTGACAAAATAAAAACAATAAATAAAGTACGGCACATAAGCTAAAAAAGAAAAGAAGTAAGTTTATGCAAAAAGCTAAGTTAAACCGACAAACATACTAATTTCAGATAAAGAAGAAACTTTTTGATAATCAAAGGAAAAGAATTGAAAACTTTTGTCGCAATTTACGTTTCAGAAACTTTACCATCATGTACGTTCGCATGACGGTGAAATTTATTCTTCATAAATTCAATGGTACGATTGTCGAAGACTTGTTACAAGTGATTCAAGCCTCTCTAGTCTAGTCATATTTGGATGAAGTTGCCATATCATGTAAGTCAAGGTAAACCAAACATATCTATCCCCTCTATTACATTGTCTCTTTCAAGGGTCTACTCATATTTTGTAAAGTTAAAATATTACTGTAATTAAAAAAAAAAAAAAAAAAAAAAAAAAAAAAAAAAAAAACACACACACGAATGAATTGAATATGAAAATGATCAGCATCCTATGTCCATGCAAGAAGATAACTTTTAAGTATATGAATAACATAATAAACACTTCTAAACTCTAATAACAATTGCTTAAAGTATTTGTGACAAAACAACGGACAACTTGCCATTAATGAGTAATATTTATGTACGTAATTGCCGATAAAAAGTTGAAAATAATGCGTGAAGCATTCCTAACACAAAAGCCTCACACATCAGTTTGTTAATGACATTTAATAATTGTGGTGTATAATATGTGTATTTTGCATTGCTTGATAGTATTTCATTAGTTAAATTTGAAAAATAAAATATAGTAACTTGACACACCTAGGTATTTCAATTATTTAAATGGTGTGGGTACAACCAAAATTTGTCTTTGGTTAGAAAGTTGTTTAGCACTTTTGTATCTAAATATTTCTTATTTAAAGCAACCAAATGTATTTTCTTTTCATTTTTGCAATTTGACAAAGATAAGACAAAACAACTCATCTAATCTAATCGAGAGTGTTTGTGTTTATGTAAGCAAACATGCATGGTCTAGTAGGGCAACCATATATAAAGGCATAAAGCCACCATATGACCATACCAATTCTAATTAACAAAAAGAAAAAAGAAATCAATAAAGATAATATGACAAAGGAAGGTGGGTGGCATCTATAATTTATTTATTTTTATATGCATTATAATTATAATTCTTGAAAAAAAAAAATGAAATTAGGTGTAACTTAACCTTAATTTTATCATTGGTTGAGCTATATTAGTTTTACTTCACAATAAATTTTGTTGCTACAATGTTGTCTTATTTTATTTACAAGAGAGTAAATCATGTGAAATTAGAAAGCTTAAAGCAAATATGAAAGTAAATGTTTATCAGGATTTGGCTAAACACAACCTTATAAGGTTTTTCTTAAGCATTCAATAATTAATATTTAATGAACATAAGATATTTTATAGTTAACATTACTTATCATTTTTAAAATAATTAAAATTATATAGTTATGAAATTATAAGTACATTAAGTTTTTTTTTTTTTTTTTTTTTTTTTTTTTTTTTTTTTTTTTTTTTTTTTTTTTTTTTAATGGTTAATCGAAATTCATAAGGTTGTGTTTAGCAAAGTTGTGAAAGAAAAGAAAATACTCAAAGTAAACACTGGAAAAATATTAACTATGTTTATATTATTATTTTTTTGTAACGATATCAAATTATTAAATCTAGATCAATACCTTTCATACGAATACTACCCACCAACTTAAACAAAAACTTTTCCTTTTATAATAGTGACTTGATCCACATAAATGCTAATATTCCTCACCAAAATTAAAACTAAAATTAATAAATTGTATATATAGGTCGAGCCTCTAGCTAGGTTATTGGAGACGCCAAGGTTTATAATCTCCAATCATTATATGTTACTCCTATAAAATATTTGCATGGTCGGACCGACCATTAATTGAAGGCCACACATCTCAAGCCAAATATTAAGTGAAAATGACGTAAACATATAAATAAGTCACAGCTTAATCGTCTAGCTTATGCCCTTTTATGGAGTATGTGGCCTTCTAATTTGTTTCTTCTGTAACAAAAGTGTTTTTTTTTTTTTTTTTTAAACCATGGTTTCCGATCTTTTGATCAATTGATCCACGAGATTTGAGCCCATCACTACAGACTCAATCCGGGTAAAGTCCTCCCCTTTTCTGTAACTAGACGCTTTAGTATTGTGCAATTTGTTACTCCGTATTATTTTTAACTTTTTTTCTATCATTTATAACTTTTGAAACTAATAAAGTTGATAATTTTTGTTAAAAGATTTAAAGCATTTTTACTTATTAAAGTGGTCCGAACAAGATCAATCAAAAGAAAACTATTTACTTAATTCGATCTTTTAATGTAACTAATTACGTGCAACAAATTTGAGGTCAATCGTCATTAAGCTAGTTATGCAGAAAAGGATTTTGCAGTGGGTTGCTAAGTCAGTCTAATTGTCATTTTCATATTGTCTTGAAATAGAGCATTTGAACAAACATTCAATATTACCAGTTATTTACATTTTACGAATAGTTACTTCAGTTTTTGAATCGTAAACAAGGTATTAACAAAATCAATTATTATTTTCTTTGTAGTGGCTGATACATCAACTATTCTTGGTGGTATTATCTAACATTTATTCATGTTTTTTTACTCATGATTCCACCGACTATTTATTCAACGCCTCATATCACATATAAAGTTATTATTATATTAAGCGAATGGTAATAACTTTAAACAATTAAATGACACACATCATAATCTTGTCTTGCATTTTGGAGTGGGTGCTTTTTATTTTATGCGTACTTCGTAATTTATTTAAATTATCTCACTACAAGAAAAATGGGCAATACTTACGAAATTTTCTTAAAGAATTTTTTCAAAGGAAATTACCTGTGCATAGTTATTAGCGACACTTTTTTTTTTTTTTTTTTTTTTTTTTTTTTTTTTTTTTTTTTTTTTTTTTTTTTTTT
>LBNU01036199.1:1992-20734 GCA_014162995.1 Artemisia annua | reverse complement strand
TTGTTAAAAATCTTGTTGTGGTTGGTTATCTAGTTCGTGGATGGAGTAGCTTTTGAGGGCTTTCAACTTTGGTTGTTTCTTATTCACCTAGAACATCATCATACTAATTGATATCTTGGAAGAAGGTTGTATTCTCTCAAAACTCTGTTTGTATAGAGGTTATCAAAAATCACGATTACGATTGTATGGTCATGCGATCATACGATCCAACCATACGAAAACAAGTAGGATCAGAGTAGGATCTCACATGTATTATAGACAGTGGCAATGTTTAGTATATGTAAAAACACCACAAGGTTATAAATCATGAACGACTTTAATGGATATTAATTCACTTATTTTCATGTCATCAATGATTAGTCTTACTATTATGTGTATTATGTTCGAAACTTTTAGAACACATTCATATAAGATGTCTTTAAAATTTAACAACATGTAGAATCATATAATGTTTCCAACATTAAGAATGATATTATAGTACTATCTTAAGATCATGATATAATATTACGATATCCACCTTGCAAAGATGAAAATGTACCCAGAGATGATACGGGTGCGTTTAGTTGGGAGAAAACACCCTTATTTTCTACAAAATGTTTTGTGGAAAACAAGGAAAACAGAGATCGCGTTCAAATCAACGTTTTCCAATAAAATGTTTTGCAAAACACAAAATCCCCTATTTCCTAACTTAACAAGGAAAACTACAAAACAAGTTTTAGTTGTTTTCCTTTGTAACCTACAACCCATTTCCCCTTCTTCAAAATAGAAAATACAAACATCAACTAAACGCGTTTTCTATATTTTCAAGTGTTTTGGAGAGATAAATTTTCCTTCCACATTTTTACAAAATTGGAGATAGAAAACAAAAGAATTTTTTCTCCAACTAAACGCACCATACATATCTTAACACCCTTGTTTCTCTAATTCTTGTTTAGATATAACACAAATTATTTACATCATTTTGCATGCTTGATTGTATTCTGAGAAGGTTTAAGGGGTGTGCAAGTAGTGCTGTTGCACCGGGCTTTTATTTAAAAGAGGCGACATATTTTTGTAGTTTTATAAGATATTAAACATATATTAAACATATAATTCATGTTTATGTGTAATTTCTTTTTAATTTTTTTAGTGCAATGAGGCCTTTTATTGTTATTTGCACAAGGCCATCGAAAATTAGAAGACGGTCCTGATCGTATCATTGCAACATTTGTTATTGTATATTTGTGCGTAAAGATTCTTTGTAAACACAAAAAATACGTCATTTGTATTAAAGTCCATGCAATCAAGATTCTAAAACGTGATAACATAAGTTATATACACAAGCATTTGATAATTTGATTATTATCATCTCGCGCGTTCCAATTATATGTTAACTGTTAGAATATGACTTAAACTATAAGGGGTTTTTGGTAGATTTGTTAATTTGTGTGACTTGTGTTACAAGTTTGTTTAAAATTTGGAACTAATATATGACGTCATTGGCATTAGAATTATTTGTACCGTTTGAATTAGAATCTCTATATTGGGATACTGGATATTACTTGTTTCAGTAATATTTGTTTTGTATTTGAATTTGGATCAGTTTGGAGACTTCGTTCGGAATATATGTGTTGATCTATTCGTTTGGGGTTTTGTTTGAACTGGATTATATCGTCGGGTTATTTGAATATTTGATTTTGGTTGCAACGTAGAAATCGATTGGTTTCTTTTGGAGATTCGTATTTGTTTTGTTTTGAATTTTGTTTGTTTGGAATTTGAACTGTAATTCTTATCGTAATAAGTGGGTCATTAGAATTATTATCCGTATCATATTTGGGGCGTTTGAATTATTAGAGTCCGTTCGTCAAGTTATTTATTAACTTGAATTCGGTTGATACTTGGATAATAAGTTTGAAGTTGGACCGTAATTCTTATTACATAAGTGGGTCATTAGAATTTGAAATTGATATTTGGGTCATAATTCTTATTATATAAGTGGACCATTGGAATTTGAATTTGGTATTTGAAATTTGAAGATCGATTTGGTGTTTGAAGACTTGGTTATAATCGGGTCGTTTGGAATTTGTTCGATCGTTGGAAATTTGTTAGTTTAAAATTTTTGATCTTCGTTTGTCGGGCTATTGAAGTTGGTTGCCAGAATTTGATAGTCTTCGTTGAAGATCATTTGAGCCGATTTGTTTGTTTGGTTAACCGAGTTTGAATTTATCGGTTAACGTTTGAATGTTCATTTTGAAGATTATCGGCGTTTGTATTTGTTCGGTTTGTGTGGATCAAATTTGTTTTTGGGTTGCTTTTGGGAATCGGTCGTTTGATTTGAATTTGGCTAGCATCTCTAGCATTTGGAATTTGGAATTTGGAACTTTGAATTTGATTTGAAGCAGGTGGAGTAGTTTAAGTCACGGTGGAGATTGTTAGAATATGACTTAAACTCTAAGGGGTTTTTGGTAAATTTGTAATTTGTGTGACTTGTCTTACAAATTTGTTTAAAATTTGGAACTAATATATGACGTCATTGGCATTAGAATTATTTGTACCGTTTGAATTAGAATTTGGTACCGTTTGAATTAGAATTTGGTTTTGAATTTGGTTTTGTATTTTGAATAAAGCTTTCGCCTTCGTTTGTATGGTTTGTTATTTGTTTCGTCTTTCAATCATCAATATTAACAAAACAAAAAGGTTAACTATCTTTTTTACCAGCCTAAAGAATACTAGTGATAATCGCTATAGTTTAATCAATTTTAACTTGTTTAACACTTTCTATTTGCATAGCTTTCTCATGTTTTAAGGTTTTTTTAATTTATTTAAAAACAATGGTTGTTCACTTGTTTGTTGCCACTTCAAATTTGGTGACTAGTTTTGCTCTTTTGAAAATTGCTTTGACAACAAAATTATGGTTGATTTTATTGTGGTTGCAAACTTGCAATTTGCTATGACAGAAAGTTCATAACTGGAATTGCAATTTGCTTTACAAATATTTTGTAACTTATTATTCACAAGTCCACATCGTCTATCATAAGTTTTGCAAGTTGCTTGTAAGTCACTAGTTTACAAAATAATATTCACCTTAACTATAATACTATGCATAAAAAAACATTTGTTTTGAATGAGAATGACGCATGGGACATTAAAGTTGGATGACTAATCAAATCATGATGATGTGGAAGTAGCCATTGAGGGTTAGACACGTATAATTGTCTTTAAAACACATGCTCGAAGCAATCACCAATAAGTTTACGTGAAATGGGTTGGCAATTTCTCAAGTCGTCGCTTTGACCATGAAAACTGGGTTCATCTAGATCCGGTCTGTGATGGTAGTAATCAATTTTTCGTTAACGTCCACATTATTTATTTTTCAAAAATGATAGATGGCCTAATCAAATGTACAAGTTATTAATGCGGTAGATCCACGGTTAAACCTATTTATTAGGTCCATGTGTCACATCTTTATTTTTTCATCATGTTATCAACATATTTACTCTTTTTAACAATCACTCACTTTTCACTATTTACCTATATCATGTATACCAGAGACAAAAGTACAAAACACTTGCAAAACTTTCAAAGCGCGCTCGTTTCTATCTTTTTATGGGCAACTATATGTGAAGACTGACGGCTCATAACAATGGACGACACATGGTGAAGGTGAATCACGCGTGGTGAAGCTTTTCATTACGACCAGACTTACAATTTTGTAGCATTAAAACTTTACAAATGGTATACTTCGATGTTTTTTATATCTTATAGTGTGATTCATGTTGCACATATAACCAATTTGAATGAGCATCATCACTCCAAGAAAAATACCAAAAGTCCACCCATGTTTACTACATCAACATTTTGGAAAATTTTGGTACTCGAAAACCAACGATACTAAGCAATACACATTTACAAATTTAATAGCTGAAATGCAATCTTTAAACTGACTCGCTGACCTGCTTAAAAGATTATAAATCTACTTTGAGAAACATGACTATCTTTGACAAATTAGTTTCTTTAGTACAAACACGCACCAATGAGACTTACAATTTACTACTTTGTGCAAGATTTAGATCCTTCACCGTTTGAAACTAATTTACTCTTAATAAAAACCATGAACATCGTTATTGTAGTTCAATCAACACTCTCCAACTACCCTTTTAACTGGGATTTATGTTCAGACTTCAGGGCTAAACATTTACTTGGGTATCCAGGTATTGTTATACATAACCTTCCTATGTTAGTTTTATCTTTCTACGGTGTGACATAAATCATTAATTATTTTAGTTTTCCCACTTTATTATATTTTTATTCATTAATCAAGTAAAATCGGTTTCAAACCATGTCATAGTTTAATCTAAACTTCATTCGCTTAGCAGAAAACAACTGAACATTCCGGTTCTTGGTGAATGCTTAGTCGATGGTGTTTTTCCGCCGATTTATATTTTTGAAAAGTCACTATAAAATCAACTATTATTTTGTTCTCCAAAAATCTTTCTTTACGTTCTTACGGATGAAAAATTAAAGTTAATCTATAGAAAAAAAAAGAGGTAAAATTATAATTTTAAAAAGGTATGTATAAACACACTCATCCAAATATATGAAAACGGCATTGAATAAAATTCAGGGCCCTTAATTTAATTATGAAATGTAGTACTGATATTTCCGCAATTTGCACAAACTCTTATTTTGACCATAATTCCATAAATTAGCACAAACTACTATTTTGACCATAATTCCACGATTGGCACAAACTACTATCATTTTGACCATATTGTTATCAGTTTTTGCACTTAAACAATACCTTTGGATTAATGTAGTATAATCTTAATATATTGAGTGTCTAATTCCGAACCCAAAACATGTATATTTGGAAAAGTACATTGTCCCTAAAAATTTAAAGTCGCGACAAGATAAATGAAAGCACATAACAAATAAAACCAATTACGAGAATGAACATTATAGATACACATTTTACAGAAACGAACTTTTTTTTCATGCTTTACGAAACTAACCAATATACGTCACAATCAACTTTTCTATTTTATTTACGCCTAATATCTTCGCCCAAATGAAAAGATTCGCATATGTATCTATGTACTCTTTTACTTTAGATTCGCATATGTATCTATGTACTCTTTTACTTTCCCACACATGTATACACTCGTACAGTACATATTTATACATGTATCTATGTTTATCCAATATACAATTTAGTATAGTACATATTTATTGACCAAACCAAAATATACAAAGTGAACACGCTTTTATAATCAACACACAACCAAATATGCACAAGTTATAACCACTCCAAAGTACAAGAAAGGTTCCATGTGATTATTCAACAAGAGACACGTGTAGTCGTGTAGATGATGAGAGTATGACCACAACCTTCCTCCATTCTCTTGTTCTTTTTTCCTGTACACATGTCAAATCACTTCGCCATAAACCCACGCCTAGAGCCTCGCCTTCAATTCAATTCAATTAACTCACTGCAGTTTCATCACATTGCCTATCACATTGCCAGGACCTCGCCTAAGGCCTGGTCACCTCGCCTAAAACATCGCCTAGAGCATCGCTTAGTTTTGATTACTCGCCTAGAACCTCTCCTGACTCCGCCTAGGACCTCGCCCAGAAACGTGATGCCTCGCCCAGAAAAACCTAGATTTCTACATCGCCTAGAATCCTCGCTCAAACTCCTACAGTCCTACCTCGCCCAGACAACTAGAACATATCCTACCTCGCCTACACCCTCGCATATATCTCGCCCAAACAATTTTCACACCCTTCACATCGCTTACACCTCGCGTAGACCTCGCCTCAACTTTCTGAAAGACATATATATGGATAGGCCTCGCCCATTTTTCGCCCGGTATTCGTTTTATACACGTGTATTAGATCTAACGGTTATAAACTAAGTTAGGAATAGATCTAACGACTAATATCTAAAAAGTTCATTTTTGATAATAGTGCGTGCGATGTTTATATCTGTAAACTAGCTCTATAAATAGTTCATTTAAGTAATTTACTCTTTTGATAAGCCCAAGCTTTATGGTTTATATGAGAAGGGGTGGACTTATATAAGAATATTATATAGAAAGGCTTTTATACACTCATTTAATATTTACACTCAATTAATGTTGGTATACTTTTTTTGACATTTTACTTTATTAATTATGATAATTTAAGCCAAACACATAGCAAGACCTTATGAGCTCATAATATATAAGCCATTAGCTGCTTATGAAATATAAACATAAGCTCAATTTATAAGCTTAGCCAAATACCTCCTATGAAATGTTGGTTTGTGTATTGATCCATAGAGGTCTAATGCACTTGAGAAGTGAAATGAAACAAATAAGGTTCATAGTTTCATTATCGGGTTCGGTTAATTTTTTACTTATTTATTTATTTTTTGTAAGACCGAACCGAATTTGAATTCGGTCTGATTTTCGAGTTGAGCCGAATAACCTGAATTACATAATTATATATTTTTCATTTAATTATACAGATGACTAGATTAGTACTTAGATTATTCATGGATTTTAACATCTTATTTTACAAACAGAAAAGCAAAGTAAAAAAAAACAAAACTGGATCGCTTGACAAGTCGGTAGTTTAAGNAAAAAAAAAAAAAAAAAAAAAAAAAAAAAAAAAAAAAAAAAAAAAACTCGATATAGACTTTTGATATATTTATCATAGTTGTCAACTTTGTACTATCGATATTTTACTTTGGAATTGGAAGATGCAATATTAGCACCTTAATAAGATCACATATTATTTCGTTCAATAAAGTATATACATGTATGGGTTTAGAATATTTTTTGAGTTGGCCGAAAAAGAAAAACCCAAATACCCAATGATACAAGCATTGGGCCCTTTGCAACGTTTGTTATCTGATTATCTTATACTCCGTACTAATGTTATGATTCCATTTTTAAAGTTTTATACGAATTTGGTTTCACCAATATGGATTTTAAAACCAAGGAAACCAAACCAAAAGACCCCAAAATCCAACCGATGAACACCTGAGAGGTGGGTCAAACATATGTTGTCATGTTCAGTTGGGCTTTTCGGGCCTTTCAGTACCAAGTAGGGATGAGCATTTCGAACCGAATCCCGGAACCGAACCGGAACCGTACCGGTACCGTACCGAAACGGTACCGATTCCTGATATACGGTACGGTACCGGTACTACGAAATAAGGAGGAAAAAAAATCGGGACCATTAATTCGGTACGGGACCGGTACCAAATCGGGAAATTCCCGAAAAAAAACGGGAAAATCCCGATTTCCCGGTACCGGTACCGATACCGGTACCGGTACCGGTATCCGAATCCCGTTCGGTACGGTACCGGTACCACTAATTTATGCTCGGGAAAAAATCGGTACCACTAATTCGGTACGGTACCGGTACCGTGCTCATCCCTAGTACCAAGTAAATATATTTCTCTTTTGGTTTCACTTTGTAATAACTAACGAGAATGGCGCCGGCCGCCGCGTTGCGGGCGTGCCTATTTTTTTGCCGAAATTATGATAAGCCGAAATTAAGCTGAAAAGTTCATATCCTATCACAATTGAAAAGACCTTATACATCTTTATTAATTCATAAAATGTTAAGTACGCATACACTTTAATAGTGTAAATGTACTTGTCAATAATCAGTGTTCCAACTCACATTAACTATCATTGATTAAAAGACACGTGACACATAATAAAGAGATTCACCTCATGTTTAATATTTGGTTGCCTCCGGTTTGTTCCAGTTTGTTCCAGTGAGAAGCCTGTATAGCTGTTGATGCATAAATGAGCACACCATAAGACAACAGTCATATTAAAAAATGAAATAATACAGTAAAAAAATAATTAAAGTCTTGCCTTGATTGTTAACAAACGGTGAGGCCATCTGAGTATGACCAACATCCTCGTATGACTCTGCAAGTACAACAGAACAACTGTATAGAATTGCGGTAAACAACAGGTAAAGAAAGATGAGACATTGAAGTTAATAAATGTGAAAGTAAAGAGTTTCAAGGGGTTGGAACATACGTATTGCTTCAGCAGACATAACATTGTGAGTTTCAATGTGAACACTTGATCCGTTAGTACCCTGAAGTTGCAGAACACGGCTTGTCAAAAGTCGTGTTCCAAACTCCAAAGAATCAACAATCTCTGGTGGCGAGAGCGTGTCCCCTACCCACTTTCTACTTCTTCACGACCTTCTCTCTCAATTTCCCTAACCTACATTCCATTATACAAAAACATTTCAATTTTGTATGAAACTATCTTCATTCGACACACTCACCTCAGAAAAAGTTTCTGAAATAATTTCCAAACCAACCTAAGTCGCACTTGTCCCGCACTGAAAATTGCAACAAAATCATTTGTTTTCATAAGATTTTTAAATAAATATAACGACTAATAATCCTATAACCATAATATGAACAAGAAGACACCAACTTTACTAATTTGCCTCAAATTCCTCAAGTTTGTAAGAAAATCTGGATATAAACAGAAACTATATTACACTAAATAAAAATTCACCCAAATCCACAGGCTCAAGCGTCTGAAGCTTATCCTCCACATCAAACTTATTCAACCTCATAGCTCCGAACCTCAAAAAAAATTCACACCTGCAAAAGCAAAACTCCGCATATCAAAAAGTTTCAATCTTTTAGGACATAATTATTTCAATGTAATAGTCAATAGAAGTAAAACTTATGAGACTACATACACGGTATGCAAGTATTTGCGTCTTCTCTGTGATGGTTCGCTTATACCTGTAAAAATAATAGGAATTCAAAATTTAACACGGCATAAATGGACCTCCATTGAACATATATAACTATTCTAAAATTTAACATGGCATGTTAAATTTAATAGGAATTCAAAATTTAACATGGACCTCTATTGAACATGTATAACTATTCCTTAGTAATCCGAAAGATACAGCCATTTGAGGTTCCAAGCTAAACACATTTCAGGCTCCAAACCCGCGTATTTGAGCCCTTAAAGCCGTTGCATCTCAGATCCCAGTTCAGCTCCTAAATGCAGAAATAGAAACCCCCATTCCAACACCCAAACGTCACCCATTTCAGCCTCTAGTTGAGCCCCCAAACTCGCCCATTTTAGTATGTAACCGCACCAACGTATGCACCCATTTCAGCACCGAAATCCACCCTTTTGAGCCTCGCTTTCTTCCCCAGACGTACCCGTTATAGGTGCCAACCGAACACCCATTTTAGGCCCCCAAACTCATCCGTTTCAGCTTCCAAACCTGTCCATTTCAGCCCCTAACCCATGCATTTCAGCCCCCATTTCAGCACCAACACGCAATGATTTAAGCTACAGTTTCATCACCTTAAACTCCCTCATTTCAGCCCCTAAGATTTCTCTATTTTTGGACGTATCACTCACTGACCTAAAAAAAATCCCCTTCTTATTTCCCTAGAAAATTAAAAACATCAGCATATCAGATAATCAAAACCCCATATGAACAACAGTAAACAGCAAAGGATAAAAAACCCATATGAATTCCATCAAGAAGACATCAAATTTTATGTAAATATATTCTCTAAACGTATCTACTACTCAACTTGTAGGTCTAACAAAGCCATGATACGTGCAAGAACCCGAAAGATCACCAATGCGCTGAATCCCTTTTGCGTTACGCGACTGTTCCGTAATCTGTCATTCAGAATTTCAGATGAATACATGGCCACCTGGAGTATTTTAGATGTATCGTTACAGCCACCTGGAATATTCTTCAACCAAAATAACATCAATATAACTTTATATTGCCATGGCTGCAAAGAAATCAAGTTGCATACTAACCGTTTATACTATCCGTGCAGGCATTGTGCTGCCACATTACTATCAGATCTTAATGATATAGGTGATTTTGAATATATAAAACATAAATGAAATATATAAACGCAGCGGAAAACATCACCATACAAGGATCCATATAGCCATATGATCAATCAAAATTAAATATAACAATTATATACCTTTGTAGCGTGCACCGGGAGTCACCACCAATAACACCACCCACGAATGGAGTAAGAAACCCAAGAGATCAATGAGGTTGATCTCTTCTATGTATGAAACATACTACACGTCACCGATCACCACCCGATGCTAGTCTAAACCCCGTAACACACGATCTAACCTTGAACTACACTAGAATAAGGTTAGATTGAGATCAAAAAACAGAAACTCTCATGTGGGTGTGTTTAATTTCGTGGCTTTAGGGGAGAGGGAGGAGGAGAGACCTATGGTAAGTTGTTATTATGATTAGTACAAATCAAAGACAAAATCAAGGTTGATCTTTTCATAATCATAGTTACACTTAGCACCTCGATCTTTCTCCCTTGTTCCTTTATCACCTAGGCTTGCCATGGGGGCCCTAAATGGGCTTGCCCATTTGTTGGTCCAATCCAATAAACTAAGTACTAGCTTAGTTATTAGTAGTCCGTTATTGATCCCGAGTTACGTAGTCGTATATATAGTGTAAATACGATAAATACGATATATATAATGGTGTCTCTGTGTATAAGTGTGTGACCCCATAGGCTCACATATGTCTAGCCATATAATTATTTATTATGACACGAGCATACTCCAACAGCTCCCACTTGCGACGTCATAATAATCAAGTAATTATACAAGCAAAGGTTAGCGTCTAGCAACACGCCAATGCCCCTAGAAATATGTGAGGATAGTTTCTTAAAAGTCTCATTTAAATGGTTTATATGTCATCCATCCTTTTGTTACAGATACTATGTTGAACACTAGACATGGATCGAAGTCATTCTATTTGTTCAACTATTATGTTTCTCGATCTAGTTATTGAACAAGATTACCAATTGAATTAAGATTCATCTTAAACTCATTTGGGTACGGCCATACAAACATCTGTTCAATTCATCGAGGGGCCCAATAGTATCTAACTCCATGACATGTGGAGGAACAAATCCTATTTTGACTGCACGTGTCATTCATGTGTTTCATATCACTCCTGAAGATGGCTTTTATAACTACCTTATTCAGGACAGCGTTTAACCATTTCAAGGAATGAAATTCCATGCATGCAAGACCTACTTGCATCTCAAGTCTAAGGATAAGAGACATAACCATTTTGCGAGATTCACTATTGACGCCGATCCATGCAGTGAATCCTCGTAGGTTGGGTCAGTCCAATGTTCATCACAATGAACAACATGTGAGTTTGGTGGAAACATCAATTAATATTTATTCTAAATAAATATCACTAACACGCTCACATTTGCCTTAATTCGATGATACTCTCGTATCGTCAACTGGCAATGGACTATTTTAGAATAAATAAATTATTCATGGATTAAACATGTAAATATAGAACACAGTAGTATAAATGAAGACGATTATACCCGGTATATCAATTCATTATATAATACGACTGCTTACAGTTCCATTATCCAAATACTAAAAACAGATATGCACGAGACTACATATAGATTGGAATCCGATGTTTCCACCATGATCAAATTTTGTTGTACAAGACAACAAGTAGTCATCTGAGTAAACGTTGAGAATACTTGTTTCAAAATTCACGAATATTATGAATGATGATTGTCCTTTTGTATGTGTGCATTCATGTACAATACGAGTATTGCAACAATACATTCCATAGTGTGTTTGAAGCTAGCAAAACATCTACTTTAGACAGTCATAATAACAGTTTCCCAAACTGTAAAGTATTCTTATTCTTTTAATGTATAATGCATTAATGCTCTCAATCGAGCACATCTAGTCAACGATTTCATCATTCATGATGACATCCTACTACGACTAGAGTTGAGAATCATCTCAGTTAAATAAGCATCAGAGTATGCAAACAAAACAGAGCTCCTCAAATATCCGTAAATGTTTGAACATATCTTTGGTCCTTGAAGGTCCATTATAATGTTCGTTTAACAATTACCTAATGACCTTCACTTAGATATTTGTTGTTATCATCTCATCTTGCATTCATGCAAATGATATAAACAGTCCAATGCATAATACGACTTACATAATGAATCCTTTAGTTGAACATAAGGTTTCTATGTATGTGTTCAATCTCATCAGGTGAGATTGATCATTGAGACTCCTCTCAATAACCTGTCATATTGTGTTAGATTTAATAACCGCTTATATTTATTTTCATAACCATATGTAACAAGGTCATATGTTTTATTTTCTAAATCTCTTAAGAGAAACTTCATTCCAATCTAAGGATTAAAATCTAGCTTAGATGGAATATTGTTTCTAATATGTTACCGACATATGAGATTTATGAAAATAAATTCATTTATCCTACTTGCACTCTGAGTTCTCAGGAGTAATCTTATTTAATCAAAATCAAATTAATGATTAAATTAAGATCTATGCTCCTAGATGCATGATCTAATCCACACCTGGATTCTTATGTCTTGTATACATAATAAAGATTATATAGATTCATAACCCTTTTGATTACTCATCGTCCTCGCAAAGGTAATCAACAAGAAAGGTGTTTTGATATCCTATTGTCATATTTCATTTATGTGAAATCAGGTATGACAATTTTAATCATCTTTATACATTTAATGTTTGTAGGTAGGAAGATTTAATCATAGTCAATTTTGTGAGTACGATTAAACTCCTTTTACTACGCGTGCATTAAATGTGTGTACAAGTTTGTCCTTTTGAGTATTCTTATCAAGAAACTCATTCTTAACCTCACAGTCTAACTGATTTGGTAAGAGATCAATCAATCTCCATGAGTGATTGTCTTCAAGGACTGCATCTTAACATTCATAGTTTTGAGCTATTCATCAGATTCAAGATCTGATAATGCATCTCTTTAGTTAGTAGGTTCACTATGATCCTCCAACTTATGTCCCTTAGCATTGATATAAAAACTATATCATTCAGGTGCTAGAGGTATCCTTTCGGATTTATGAATGAGAGATATCAACCTAAGGTATAACATATGCATGTTTAACCTTAATTTGTGATATTAGCAAGTGTACTCAGAAGGTTATGTATTTAGCTCTTGAATAACTTCAAGATCTAAAGGTGCTCCCACTTGCTTTGTAAGTGGAGACTAATCTCCACATGCTCAGCATTTTGAGTAACAATAAATTGTTCTCAAGCGGGTCATCCAAAATACATCATTAGTTCTTGACTCTAGTTTGTTAATTACTTACTCTTAGGTATTTAACAAATTCAGAACTTCAATCAAGACATAATGGGATTCATCCCATGCCATAATACAATGGAGTCTTAAATTCCTTCTGGGTTGGAACCATATTGAGTGTACACATGGCACATCCAATTTTCTAACCTTGATAGCTTTGAAGGTAAAATAGTTTAAGTCATCAAAGATCAAACAATATCTATAGAGTTTGATTTTCCATGATGGACATACCATAAAGTTGTGGTATTCCACGTGGATAGATGTTGTGAGACTATCCCTCAACTCATTAGATGAACTTATACTCTTTGGCTTACTATCTGCCAACCAAGTCATGCCAGATGGCATCAATAGTATTTTTAGCCTCCTGCATACTTTATATTATAAGTCTTTGACCAAGTCAATGACTTCATGTGCATGTTTTGACTAGAAAACATAAACATTAAATATTTTATTATACGTCGTAAGTGTACATGTCTTAACAAGAAGACATAACAAGTCAACGTCTTACATTTCAAGTTAATTTCATACTTCATGATTATGAATTTACAAGAAAACATAATTATATTTACTAAACAATTCAGTGAATATGTCGAAGTAGCTTTTCATGTTATCTTGACATTTGTTCTAATTAGGGCAACATACATTTTATGTGTATAATTCCTAATAGACTCTTAGTTTTCTTACCTTGCAATCAAGAAAAACCGTTAGTCATATTGTTATATGTTGTACCTTGCACACAATTAAGATTTCTCCCACTTGTGCATGGCACAACATCATGCAAGTAAATATGACAGTGTCACAGATAACATATTATTTTAGTCAAAATCAAAATATAGATGTGTAGAACTTTTATCTCTTTTATAATGAATCATGTATAACAATTTTATTGATAACATTTCAGGAAGCAACATCAGGAACGCGACAAGTTATCTTATAAAATTTTATGCAATGGTTCTCATAAAGACTATGATGCTTCACTTGTGGAAAGTAATGTATTATTTCAAGACAATCTAGAAATAAGTTAGGCAACTTGTAAGTTAATAGAGCTTACAGCTCCCTCTGGATTAGAGAACATTACATGTGTTTCGTCACCAGTAATACAATCACGTAGCTCCCACTGGCTTGGACAACATTATAAGTGTTACGTCACCAGTGGAGAGTGAGTGGTGATTGGATACTTTCCTTCTTTCATTGAATATCTACACATTATTGCTAATGTGAGTCACTTTGACTAGTAAACATGTACTTAGGTATTCAAAGACGGTGGTGCCGGATTCTGCTGGTGCTGGCCGGATATTATGAAGATCCGGTGAGGGAGTTTAGAGAGAGATAGTGAGAGTAGGTGGAATGTGTGTTTTATTATTAGTTGTAAAATGAATTAAAAAATGAAATAAAAGGTTTTTATATTAAATGGGGAGGGGTGGATATGTAAATTGAAAACTTGAGGGTAGATTATGTAAGATAGGGGTGGAGGGGCCATATATGTCAATTCGGCTAAACTTTTCACAAAACGATTCTGGGCTCATTCGACATAGCAAACGGACTCGAAAAATTACGAAACTTGCGCCATTATTCACGAAAAAGTTGTGTATCGAGAAGTCCTACGTGAAGAGTAGAATGCATATGTATATTTGATCTGTGACACTGTTTAGACACGCTACTAGATATTTTACGCCCATAAAATTTATTTTAGGGTACCCGCAGCGGCAACACGCGAGGACCCTGTTAGTATATAATTAAACGGTACTAGCTTTCGACGACATTATATTGTCAAAAAAGAAACACGCAGTAGTGCAATTAATGCACTTTTCATTAAACACAATAACAAACACATTACGAATTCAAAGTACGAGACTCGTGACCCATATCAACGTACGACGTTGTCACGTCATTGATATGTTATATTATTGTAGATGGTACACACGACACACACATATATGTAGCAAGCCAACAATATATATCGGCTTGTTTCACATGCATGCTTGCACGCAGACACATGCATACCAAACCATAGCAAACTAGACACATTGGCCAAAAAAAGGTAAGCTGCATGAATAGGGATAGCAACATGTGTCGAAGTTGTTGCAAGCTTCGGCCCTACCTAAACAGTGTGGTGTGGGATGACATCTTCCATCAACTAAACCATTGCAAGTAAGCCCTTCACAGCAATGATCAAGCAACCCACACGGCTGGTCAGGACCTATGCAATTCGGACTCGGGGATGATTTCCGTGAAACCTGCACAAAGGAACAGTAGAAGAGGACGACATTATTCAATTTTAAAGGTGTCGTCATTGCTTAGTTTGGTTTGCTAATTATATATGTAATACTAATTAATGTTGGCGTTTGCATCTATCTTTAGCTTAAGCATGCAATTTCTTTATCATACAGTAACTAACATTATTAAAATGCATATATGTACGTACCTTCATCCCGATTCCTGCATGATGCATGGTCGTTTGATCGTCTACAACCATAGAAATCTCCTGATCACCATCATTAGTGTTTGAGGAAACACACAAAGTCGAGCTTGTACTCGTAATAACAACGAGAAACAACACCATTGCATACATATTGTTCATGATCAATCTTTTAAGGTAGTATGGTGTTTGTTTATGATCGATGCTGTGAGGTACCACTGCAACTAGTGCTAGTCCATTTATAGAGTTTATTTATCTATTATAATCACGGGTTAACCCGTGACTTTCGGGTTAGACCCGAACAACCATTTTGGACGGCCAAGTATGATTAACATATAGCTAGGTTTAGTTATTGGCATGATCAAATATATAATAGTTCTAGTTATGCGCATCATGTACTCTTCTTTTTTGTTTATTCATCACGTTTTTGTGTGACGGTCAACTATGATTAACATATAGGCATATATAATTATTGGTGTGATTAGTGAGACCATGTATGATAAAATACAGGTTCTAGTGATGCACATCTTATTTATTTATTCATCAATTGTTTTGGTAGAGGTCTTATCTACGTGTCACGTGTTTATCTTTAAAATTTGCTGTATTTAACAATTGCTAAAAAAAAGGCAAATTACTTGAAAATGTATTTAACTTGCCACTTTTTACCATTGTATGTAAATTTTTTTTTCCCAATCTGTCAATGAACTTGCAAAATCCGTTCATTGCGTGTAGCGGTGACCTGTTTGACCTGCTGGAGCAGGTTAAGCTAACGATCGTTAGGTTTATCATTGCAATGTTAGTCCTTTATACTAACGATCGTTTATCATGGCTATATAGAATGACAAAAAGTAACAAGTTAGATGACTTTCATTATTTTTAAAATTTATATACGTTTTTTACACGTTTTTGCACACATTTTTATACACGTTTATACACACGTTTTTATACGGATTTTTATACACACA
This sequence comes from Artemisia annua, assembly GCA_014162995.1. Taxonomy (NCBI): domain Eukaryota; kingdom Viridiplantae; phylum Streptophyta; class Magnoliopsida; order Asterales; family Asteraceae; genus Artemisia; species Artemisia annua. The sequence goes on along the minus strand of LBNU01036199.1, from coordinate 4,171 downwards.
TTTGTATACACTTTTTTATGCATGTTTTTATACACACGTTTTTTATACACACGTTTTTATGCACGGTTTTACACACGTTTTTAAAATGTTTCAATACATACATTTTTTTACACACATTTACACACGGTTTTATATACGTTTTTATACACACATTTTTATGCACGCTTTTATACACATATTTTTATGCACGTTTTTTTATACACATTTTTATATACACATTTTTATACACATTTTTACACACATTTTATTCACACATTTTTAATTTTTTATACATACTTATATAAAACGTGGAAAAATCATATGGAAAACTCGGTCACCCCGAGTGTCATCTAGCTTAAGATAGCTCGTAGACTTACACTTAGGTGTTGTTTCTTTTTTCCCTTAATTAAGGAAATTGACCCACTAAACCTCACTAAACTATTTAATATTATTTATTTTTTAAGTGGGACCCATTTATTTTCCTTGTTTCATCTATATCTACAAGGGAAGAAATATGGATCCTTCCCCATTAAGACATGCTAAGAGATGTGGACCCACATGGGACCCATTTACCACTTAGCTAAGAGAAAAAAAGAAACACAACCTTAGTTAGCTTAAGATGGCTCGTAGACTTACACTTAGTTAGTTAGCGTAATATCTTGTGGAGTTGGGTCGGGTCTTTACTCACTGTCAGCTCACTCCACAGCCCATATGGGGCGTTTACTTGTAACTATAAATACCCTTTCCCACACAAGGGAAAGGGTTGGATGTTCATTTTGCTTTGAAGCTAATATATTTCACTTTCTCTCTTTAGAATATCCCAACCTTACTTTCTTTATCTAGGAAATTCGACTTGAGCTTAATCTTCACCTTGTGTTATGATAACCAATATCCTACAAAAACGTATATAAAAACATGAATAAAAAAAGATAAATTAAAAACGTGCGTAAAAACGTATATAAAAGCGTGTGTAAAAAATGTGTAAAAAAGTTGAATTAAAAGTGTGTATATAAACGTGTGTAAAAACGTGTAAAAAGTGTAAAAAAGTTAAATTAGAAGTGTAAAAAAAGTTAAATTAAAAGTGTGTATAAAAACGTGTGTATAAAAACGTGCATAAAAATGTGTGTATAAAAACGTATATAAAAATGTATGTATAAAGGCGTGTGTATAAAAACGTGTGTAAATGTGTGTAAAAATGTATGTATTGAAACATTTTAAAAACGTGTGTAAAACCGTACATAAAAACGTGTGTATAAAAAACATGTGTATAAAAACGTGCATAAAAATGTATATACAAATGTGTGTATAAAAATCTGTAATTTGCCCTTAATAAAAACGTATATACAATGGTAAAAAGTGGCAAGTTAAATACATTTTCAGATAATTTGCCCTTAATTGAACAAAATATGTACTTTTAAATATATTTATAAGAATTTTACTATTACACATCCAGTTATCAAATGTTTTCACATACTGTATATGGTAATATGGATACAAAACTCTAATGCTAAATCCCCTTTGGCTACGGAGACATAGGCGGAACTATTAAGAGGCCGGGGAGGGTCCCCCTCCTCAAAAGTCAGAGTAGTTTGTGTAAATAATTTAAGTTATAAGGTTAATAGTTGATACTTGCATTGCTATTTTTTTTTATGTCTATTCTCTTCTTGCATAAATAAATAAAAATCAATTACCAAAATCTACACTTCTCACATTCAATTACAAAAATAAACACTTTCAAATTAGTTTACCAAAATCTACACTTCAAGAAAATGGTATTGCTTGTCATGTACATTTGCTCGCCCAACAAAAGATGACAAAACGTATCCCTTGCTAAAGACCTAAAGACTAGCGAGCAAACTCTTGTTCGTTATCATTTGCTCGCCCCTTTTGCTCGTCCAATTTCAATAGTTTACAAAACCTATCCCGTGGTAAAGACAAAAAATCAAGCTAGCAAACCTTGTTCGCTATCCTTTTGCTCGCCCATTTTTTTTTTTCAAAAGTTACAAAATGTATCCAATGCTAAAGACCCAAACGAGCAAATCTTGTTCGCCCCCTTTTGCTCGCAATTTCAAATATGACAAAACGAATAGGATGTATGATGCGTGGTTTTGTGACCTTACAACAGGTTTTACCTCTCGAGGGATCTCAAGAGGCTTACAACCCCACCAGGCAGTGTACCTGACCGATGTAGTATAGGATA